>JAHWFP010031407.1:181222-211391 GCA_023313725.1 Lithobius niger
GACCGTGTTGTCACCCGTTTCTCTCCATTAGCTGGAGTAGCTGGACCATGTTGTCACCCGTTTCTCTTCATTTCCCATGTTTTTCTACATTGTGGTTGCAAATATGTCTGACGTGTGTGCTCTACCAATGCCACTTATGTCAGCAGCGTCAACTACTAGTATCTGAAGATACATAAAAAACAACCATTAGAAAAAAACGTAATTTCTGCGAGTACGCTAGGTCGCTAAAAATTAGTTAAGTGGTTCTTGGGAGTAGTATGAATAAAATTGATGCGAGCGATGGATTTTTTTACCAACACAAAAACTAGTAGTCCCCATCACTTTCGTTGTAGTACGAGTATAGGCTACAAGAGTTGGATTTTTCCAAATACCGGTATGTCCACAGAGGGGTACAGCCAGCAATGAGAAAGTCTAAATTAAGGTTTAGAAGTATTGCAATAATACCAATTGACCTTTCAATAGCAATTCCGCAAAAAAGCTTTTTCACACATTCCACGTTCAAACGGTTTCTTTCCACAGGTTAGAATTATGCACATCATTAAATGAGACTTATGCACAAACGCCTTTCCACAAGCATCACATTCAAAAGTCTTCTCTCCACTGTGTACAAGTGCATGCGCTGTTAAAGTATATTGTGCCACCAAAGCCTTTCTTCTTTCAACACATTCACTCTTTTTCTTCCAACTGTGTAGAACTGCGTGCATCCTTAAATAACTCTTTTGTCACAAGCATGTCCACACTTGATACATTTAAATGTCCTCTAACCGCTGTTGATAATTGCATGCAGCGATAAACCACACTTCATGTCAAATGCCTTTCCATATTTAACACATTTAAATGATTTCTTTCTGCGAGCTAGAGCCCATACTTTTTATTTTTTAGTCTTTCTCAGCAGTTATCATGGGAAAAAGAAGTATTCATAGCATTCATCTGAGCAACCAGCATGTAAACTGCTGTAATTCATATGAGCAATGGATAACTTCCAAGTTTTTGCCCAACAATCCAGCTACTTACGAACTTTACCAAGCAGCCAGTACTAAGAATGATACAGTGACCAGTGATCCCAACCACTGTTCCATTACCAACAACCATAGACCTTCTGTGATTAAAACAAATTGAGTAGCCATTAATTAGCTATCCTAAAATGTTATAGAAGTTGTATGTGGATTGGTCTATGCCATTCCTTTTGTTCTTGCTGAGAGCAGAGATTTATTTTTGGGAGATAAATTACCACCTAGCAAAAAAGTACAGTCGACATTTTGGTGGTGTTTAAGAAAATTTGTAGACCTGGATGCAGTCCAGATTTAGGATCATATTAGTAGTTTTATTTAAATGAACAAGAGAATAAGTGCGAAAATTGAATCTTAGACAATTGCTGCTGATAAACATGTGGTTTCAACGATATTACTAATTGTCCAATCACGCAAGAGTCGGCTGAACTGTATTAAAAAAAAATCCTGAAAAAAATCATTTTATTCTATCTTGAATCCTTTTATTTTGCTATGGCTACTGGTCGTGATTTGTGGTCTGTGTCAAAGATTTTCTGTTTTTTATTTGTAAAAATGTTAACATCCTTTAATGTTTATCTTTGTTGTGTGCTTTATACTGAGGAGAAAATTTGATTGAAGAATTGGAAACATTTAATGCAAGGTATTACATGACCAAGTGGGAACTAAATCGTGCACTTGAAAATCTGTTTGTTTCTCAGTTTAGATCTATTGTATTTTCACAAGATCAGGCGTTGATGCATTAGTCAGTTAAGTTTATCAACGTTTCTTTATTTTTTTTACAATTGTAAGCCGTAATTTAACTATTTAACTATATGGCTAAATTACTTCTACTACCTTTTTTAAACAGCAAGTATGTGAGGTTCATTTTAAGTAGATGTAAATTGTCTAATAAATTTTTACCAATATTCTAAATAATCTAAGGAAACAGTCGACTATTGAAATGTTTCCTAAAATTTAATTCTGCTGAAGAATGGCCTTTCATTTGGAACTATTACTGTTTTTTTTTAAGTTTGTACTCACGTTGTGTCATGGTAAAGCATATTCCTAATGATGTGACGAAAACTGACATTGGCTTTATGCTGTTCTCTTCCCATGTTCCTGATGACACCTGAAAGCATTAATAATACATGAAATTGGTCGAAAATCCTAAACTAAAGAAACTATTCTTGCAAGGACTGCAGAAAGTAGTATACCAAAACGTAAATTTCCTAGCTTGTTTTATAATTTGTATGCTTCCTAGTTTGTTTTCTAATTTGATTAAGTGTGAGGTTTTCTTTACACAATTTGTTTTGAGCATGACGTCCCGACAAATCACAATGCAATACATCCAAAATTTGTCATCTACTGCCTCTGTTGAACGCAGTATTTCCCTTACAAGTAATAAGGCCAAGGTTGTACGTGGCAATACATTGCAGCATTTCTTACTGTACAATAATCACAATTTTCAATTTCAGAAACTTACACATTTGTCAATAACCTCCATTTTTCTATGATTTTTCATCGTTCAGCTTTTTTATTGTTTCATTTTAAACTAATTTCGTAGTAGTATTAGTATTTTTTCAAAATATTCGCTACGGATTCTGTCGCCATTTTCTGTATGCACCTTTATACAAAGGCCACCATTTGGAAACTGATAGGCCTGAACAGTGAACAGGGGCGTGGAACTAATAGCTTTCTTTTTCTACATTTTATGAGAAAAACCACATTAGGAAAACCTAGGCCAACAATGAACCATATCGTTTTAATAATTGTTTGGCTTAATGGATCGTTAAAAACTGCTGTCCTCTCTATTAAGTGTTAACATTAAAAAAATGCATGTTAGGTCCTACGTAGTGGAAAAACTATATTAAGAGACATATAGATGTACAGACACCAAGTCTGATAATGTCACTTCTGATTACGTGACCCCTGATGACGCAACTCCCAGTCAAGCGGCCTCTGATGACGTCACTTCCAGTCAAATGACCTAAGATGTACCGATAATGTCATTTCCGGTCATGTGACCTTTCATGATATCAACGATTCGAGGTCAAGCATAAGTGATGTCATAGGTCAAAGCACACGGGTCACCATAAATCAAGCTCGTGTGTGAAGGTCAAGTTCATGGGTAAAAGGTCATGGTCAAGGTCATGGTCGCGAGTCAGTCCTGAACAATGTCACAGTTTAGGGTCACATGTCAATGTCAGGGATCAAGGTCATGGGTCAAGGTCTCAAAACGTCAAAGTCGGCCCCCATGTCATGTAAATTCTACCCCTTCAGACAATGTAAATTCTACCAAATTCCATGTAAAATCTACATTCACCCCAGGGGCTCACCTTCTTCACAACACCCCGTAAAACCATCCCCCTTACAGGACTTAACCTAATGAGACTATCCCACCCCTCTGACTGAACCTCCCCCCTCCCCTCATCAACCCAAACCATGTAATTTCTACACCCTCACTGCATGTATATTTTAGCAAATTCCATTATCATCGTACGCCCCCCCCCCCGAAACACCGAAAGTGACGTAAATCACTTTCATGACGTAAATCATGATGGGAAAATTTAAACACCTACAAAAATGTTCTACACGTGCTCCAAAAATTCGAACATACACTTAGCAACTTACTGACATTCCCATCATGATCTACATTTGATTAATTATCGTTTAGCGTCGTTTTAAAGGAAAGCCTAGGAAACATTAAAAATTGAATGAGGAACGAGGTAAGAACACTCAACATACAGTCGGATCATATCTAATCGTTTTTAAATGTTGTTAGAAAGCCGTATTTATGTTTATATCAAGATCTATGTCCGTTCTCTTGTACTAGTGATCTATACTCTCATTTGTTAAAGACAAAAGTAAACATAGGTCGTGGGAACCTATGCAAACACGAACACAGAATCTAATAGGAACCTTCAAAATACGAAAGATGTTTAGATATTTTCACCACGATCTAGAAATGTTTTTTTGCATGCATCATGACATCTTGAAAGAACGTGTAGGAAACATTCAAGCGCAGAAGAAGAAACTGGTAAGAACGTCCAAACACAAACGTGGAATGCATCTAAACCTTTTTATAGACGTTCTACATACGTTTTATCGCATGTTTCTCATTGTGTTTATCGATCAGGCCGTGGGTTGGTACGATTGTGAGGCATTCGACCCGATGAGGTTGGGGTAACGAGGACGCACATGTGATATTTACAATAAATAATGATGATTTCACCACCCAGAAGAGCACGACTTCCCATGGGCGTAGCGAGGCTGTATGTTTGAAAGTGAGGGTGACATCACTTACGGTGATATTGGGGAGCACCGTATTGTGGTAATGACATCATTTCAGGTATTGAAGGGGGGATGAAATTACATTTGACCCCGTTTTTAAATCATCCTCATCACGTAAAATGTATTGAAATAGGTAAATATGCACATCTTATCATTGATTGGTGGATGGGTAGGTGTCTTTGGAATGAGGTTCTGGGGAAGGGCTAATTTTTTTTCGCGGAATCACACAGAATTTCCTTAAATTTTCGTAAAATTTACACATTTCGACTGGAGAAGGTTGGCAGTACATTCTGGAGTAGTCTGGATATCAAGTGAGGTCCGGAGGGGGTAACGCGACAGAATGCCACTCGTCAAAATGCCACCACGTCAAAATGCCACCATCAAAATGCCACCGGACAAAATGCCACCCTCTACCGACAAAATGCCACTTCAAAATTTTTTTCTGATCTTTTTATAAAAAAAAAAAGTCGCAATGACATCGTCTCGTTTAAGCTCCGATTTCTGTGCCATTTTTTTAGCTGTTTATATTGCCCGAAAGACCTTGTCATTATTCCATGACGTCAACTTGGCAGAATCCACCTTGACTGGTTGTATGCCGGTATTTGCATGTCCTGGGTCAGCAGCTAGCCTCACTTCGTCAGGAGCAGGACAAGATGGCAGGACAAGAATTGAATATGAGCAACAAAGAGGACCAAAAATTGTGCAAGGATGATTACATGTATCACGTGAAAAAAGAAAAATTAAGATCACATTCGATGGGCATGCACGAGTCGTGCTTTGTCGGGTTGCAAGGGATCCATTATGACGAACGAAAAAGTGAGGAGATGTTTATCAATAAGTTAACTTACTTTAATGGCCTTAAATAGGCTCAAATTTTAATTGTAGCCGAGAATAGTTGCAGAGAACTCTAAACTTATAAAATGTACACCACTATACCGCATTCGACGTGTAGTTCAAAATTTAGCATCATGATGACCTAGAAGACCATTCCAAGGTCATTTTAAACTAGAATCAGAACATGTCACCCGACCCATATCATATGTACGTATATTTTCGTGGTTCTCCTCTTAGTAGATTTGGAATGGCAGTAGCTTCTCCAGATTTTCACACCACCCAGTATGTGACTTTTTTAAAATGTTAAGTAGACATGGTTTGTGAATTGTATCTTTGTTCATGTATTGTGGCTTTTTAAAACAGATCAGAAAAAAATTTTGAAGTGGCATTTTGTCGGTAGAGGGTGGCATTTTGACGGTGGCATTTTGACGTGGTGGCATTTTGACGAGTGGCATTATGTCGGTGATTCCCGGAGGGATGGTCCCGTGGGGTGAGGTCTAGAGGGCGAGTCCCTGAGGTGAACGCATATTTTACATGGAATTTGGTAAAATTTACACGGTCTGAAAACGTAGAATTTACAGGTTTGGGTTAAAGTTGGGAGGTAGAGGTCCAGTCAGAGGAGGATAGTCGCGTGGAGTGAGGTCCAGACAGGGGGGATAGTGCTGTGGGGTGAGGCGCAGAAGATGAGTCCCTGGGTTGAGCAATATTTTACATGAAATTTGGTAGAATTTACATGGTGTGAAGGGGTTTAACTTACATTCCATGTTCAAAGGTTGAGGTCATGTGGTGTCGAGGAGGGGGTGAAAACCTTAACCTTGGTGACCTTGACCCTCTACTTTGACCCATTACCTTGACCCGTGGTGGTAATCTTAGTGACCTTGACCCACAACCTTCACCTTGACCTTTAAATTAGACCTATGACGCAACTTCTTTTTGACCTTGAACCTATAACATAATCAGAGGTCAAATGACCAGAAGTGATGTCATCAGGGATCATGTGACCGGAAGTGACGTCATCATGCTTGGTATTGCCTGCATTGCCTTATTAATAACTTGCAGGCGTATTCCAGAAATCCACTCAAGTGTGAGTGTAAGGGTCAAAACGCATCTATAGAAATACCCTCAGATGTTAGAACACTCACATTTGCTTTTGTGGCTGTACTAAAATTGGTGACCCTTACCTTAGGAGTTTGCACTCACATTTGCCCTCTCACACTGACACTTGCGTGGATTTCTGGAATACGGCTGTTAGATCCCGTTAGATCCCATACTGTAAGTATGGTTCATATTTTATACTCCTTATTAAAAACAATCACTACATCATAGTTTTATGTACTGCCTTTACTGATTTTTGTTTAATTTCTTTAAAGATCAAACAGATTATCTAAGAAAACTGTAAAATTCGAGGTTATGAACACAATGCAACTGATTTTTAATCTTGGTAGTATATCGTGGATTTTGTTCGTCCAATGTTGTTACTAAAGCACTGGCAGTCAAGACGCAAGCCGGAGTAGGTGTCCAATGCCTAAATCCTGTTCTTTACTTGGGTTATGGTTTAGGCTACCAGTATAATAACGAGAAAATGGCTGCAAGGCACTTAAATCATCCGTTCAATCTCTGTTTCATATTCCACAAGAAAGCAAAGATACTGAGTATGTTTTAAACACTTTTCTGCTCGATTATTTCGTGATGTCTGCCATGTCGAATATATATAGATTTATTACTAAGTACAACATATTATTGAGATTCCCTATGATTGCTTTTAAGTTTTAAGACTGCTTTTCAGTCGTTTTCACTACTGAACGTTATTTTGTTTTGGGTTATGACCCAACCTCAATCTTGAATTTCGACGTGTTTATTAGGCCTAATTTGGAGTATCCTATTCTAGTTTTACTCCCTAACTTTTGTTGAAATCAATACAACGGAATTATTACTTCATATACGGTTTATTAAATCCCTACCTGGATTTGGTAAGCTGTCATATGAATCAAAATTAATGGCATACCTTGAAACCGTGCAATCGTACAGATTATATGCTGATTTAGTACTAGTATTTTCGACAATACCTCATCTGGTTGATTTTGAGTTGTAAACGCTATTTGAAATTAGAGGTGTTGGTCGTACTCTAGCTAGCCCTGTTTGATCCCGTAGGTCGTGATGTCGGTTGGGTGAGATTATTATTTTTAGTGCAATGGGGTACACTAAATCATTGCAGGATTAGGCAAGCCGCCATATTGGGAATAACTGAAACTGGCCACTGCAACATTTGGTGATGGCATATAAAAAACAAAAAAAAAAGATAGGCTATAATTATTTTCGCAAATAGGTTTGTCAATGCTTGGAACTCAATTCCGAAGGAATAGAAACGTTAACAAATTTTTATTTACACATGCAAAATCTTTCACGTGTGTTATAAACTAAGCACTCTCCAACATCCTGCAGTTGTAATTCAGTTTGATTTCTGTCTTTCTTACATTTTGATTTGAAACTTTTATACGACTGCTTTAGTGTGTATATGTTGCTAGCTATTGTAACATAGCTTGGTGCAATTTTGTGTATAAATTTTATTTGAGTTCAAGCATTAGAAGCCTACGCCTTGCCTGCCTCTAGTAGATTTGTTTTTCGAATGGACTTTTTGTCATTATATTTTTCATATAATATGAATGCAGTGGATAGGTAAGTCTTGACCTGTTTTAAATACTTCCAAGTCTAAATGGCTCACAATTATTATCCACATAGCAATGCACAATGTAAAATTAATTTATAAAAAGTACACCAAAACATAAAATCAGGAATTTTTTGAACACCACAGGCGTAGGCAGACACAAACAAGATCTATGTCTTTAATGACGTATTCTTCAACAGTTTGTTTCTGTATACCTTCGTTTCACATCACTTGGTAATAAAAATTGGTTTGCGTAATTTCTTCAGTAACTTTGAGAAAGTTAAACGAGCTTGCAGTTTAAAAGACTGGGGAAGAGTGTCTATTTACGTCCAATAATTCAATTATTAAAATCGTTTTAACTTACATTGTACATTGATAAAACTGAAGTGTTGTGCGGCAGTCTTGCTGCTGACCAAATGTCCAAAACAGAAACATTGCCATATTTCAACAAATCGTCAACGTAGTCGGTTGAATTGACGTTGAACATTTTAAGTAAAGCTGAATCGTAATAGGCTGGTACGGTATGCATATTGATAAATGGGCAAATGGTGATCGAAAATGGTGGGATTGCTTTATGTTGTTTGTATTTTACAGTTGTCAGCGAAGGATCATCGAGGAAGTACGAAATACGTTCACTCATCTGGTACATACAAGCTGCAATGGATAACAGGCACAAAATAAACCAAATCAGTTGTTTCCAATTTTGGAGTTTGTTTAAGCAGTGATAATGAAATAGGTCCATTTCAGTTTTAACCCTTTCTTCAGAAACATTTTCATTATTTGGTAGCAGTCCAGTAGCCCTCATCGGAACATAATCACATCGGATTGAGGTGATTTCCTGTTGTTGTTGTAGAAAAAAACACTTTAAATATGTTTACTGACATTTTTTAAAAATTTGTATAAATGTAGTATGCTATATTTCCTTACTTGTGAATCACTCCTTGCATTGCTAACCTGGATCCTAATGACTCTGGCCATATTTGGTAATCATAAAATGAATCGTTAGGATTTTATCCAAACCATTATGGCTTAAAAAATCCAAAAGCCTACGCTCTTTACACTTGTTTGATTAAGAACTGTAATGACCTGGAAGTAAACAAGTGATAAATTCTTACGGCAATAATTTGTTCAAGTCTTGCTCTCATTCAAGTGCTAAACGCATGATAAAAAAATATTCTATGGTAAAATCCACCCACATTAGTCAGTGGAGAAAGTGTTAGCGACGCGACCAAAGCCTGCTTACCACTGATCTGTCTGTATTCATCCGCGGGCTCCAACTCAAACAATGATGCAGAAATAGCATAACAATTCATTTGCGCGAACATTTTTAATGCTAGTAATTTCACATTTTTTAGGCAGTGTTACCCTATACCATGTCTTTATTGTTAATACATTTATTGTTTAATGCTTAATATGTGTTATTTCTGCATTATCAAATTTTATTAAACAGGAATGATTTCTCTCTTTCAAAAATGTTCCTGAAAAGAGACGTATTGGTTTGGCCTTTAAAAAGCCCATTTTGAGGAGCGTTAGAAGCAGGTGGGGTATGGAGGAGGGGATGGGGGGCGGAACAAGCTGTAACGAGTGTCTTACTTCAATCCTTACGTGACGCTTTTAAGCCAAAGTTGCCAAACTTTCCGAAACTCTTCACAGTCTAGCTTGTTCAAACACTGATTTCGTGCGGCCAACATTAACACACGTTTCCGCCAATAATGAATGTCCTTCCCCCCAACCACCTCCCCCCCAAAAAAAATAGCCCATCGTCTCGTTCAATGACGTTCGCTGTGACGCTGACGGTTACGAAAAGCAAACTGCAAATCCGGAGTGATTCGTCTCATTGTCGCCCGTGAGAAATTGGTACAGAATCATATTCGTTTACGGCACGTGTCACTTTTCAACAGGTGCAATGTCATCATTTCAAAATCATGAACTTTCTCCGAATTTCTGAAAGCGTAAATTCGTCGCATTTTTACGTACGTGTGTCCGTGCATCGCAGCAAGGCTGTCGATTGAATAACGGTTGTGATCGCACGGTGTTTTCACACCGTCAATTAATGCACACAGTTCACGGTTCGACAACATCGTAGTATCAAAAGCATTACTGCAGCCAAGCCTGCATGTCAGCTTTACGTTAATTCTTCGTTGATATTTTTTCCTCCTTCACAGAATGGTTTGAAGCGTTAGCCATAGTTCGGATTTCGTTTGCGTGGCACAGTCAAACACCAAAAACTTACTCTGATCTTTCTTCTGCAATGAACGCCCGCCCAGCAATCGCGTTTCTTTTGCAAATCGACGAATAGATTTCTTTTGATCATGTTGGCGCGGTTGGCTGTAGACATTCATTACAGTTTGCTTTTGGCAACTCGAAAGGCACCTGCAGAAGCCATCGTTGAGCTATTGTTGGCATCGCTGCTATCTTGGAACTACTTCCGTTTGGAAGACAAGTGGCTGTCAAAGTTCGTGATCTGCTAAAAAATACTAATCGACTATTTTCTTGTGTTTCATGAGAATTATGTATGGCCAAGTACCGTACCTGAATAGTTTCTGACATCGTTTCATCCCTAAAACGTTTTGGTTGATGTAGGGAAAACACGTACTACGTTAAGCCTACCGTCGTAATACAATTTCAACGCAGGCATGAAGAGGCTCTATCGCATCGCTAACTCTCTCTCCACTGACTAATGTGGGTGGATTTTACCATAGTATTACGTTTTTAATGTCTTTACTCTGTGAATCAATATCTACAATAAAACTATCTTTACATGTGCAATCAGTACTTAAGATTTTCAAGGTAAATGACAACTAAGCCTTCATCGAAAATCATAAGGCAAGAAATAAAGCAGTACAGTAATTGACAGTTCGGCATTAACGTGTCATTTGATGGTAGTGAACTGATTTTGAACTGGCTAGCAAGAACATGGGAAGATCACTGACATATCGCCTTTATCAATTCCCCTTTCATCTATATACATATTTATTTTATTGACAAATTTTTAATCTCACATTGTTAAAAAAGATTCACAACTAGACAAAAAAAAGGGCCAAAGGGTTTAGTAGCAAGCCGTAACCACTTCTGGTCATCTTCCCTAAGGCCCCATGTCTGCAGCAGCCGTATCAATAGCAAGACAACAACTGTACTGCAACGGGTAAATTATGAGACAATGAAAACGAGAGCGCAAAGAACATGTTAATTTTTTGCCAGAAGAAGGTGAGACATTATTACTTAGGGATGTAAAGTACTTTTCACGAACATCGAGATCAATCATATTTTAGTGAATCTATAGGTTCATCCAGGATGAATCAGAATTGTATGGGTGCTTTCATTGGAATTATATGGGTGCTATCATGGGAATTAAATGGGTGCTATCATTGGAATTATATGGGTGCTATCATTGGAATTAAATGGATGCTATCATTGGAATGAAATGGGTGCTATCTTTGGAATTATATGGGTGCTATCATTGGAATTATATCGGTGCTATCATTGGAATTATATGGGTGCTATCATTGGAATTCCCGATTCATGACAGCAACCTACCCCTGTTATTGGCTGGGGGTTTGCCTTGTAGCATTAATTGAGGTTGAAATATGCCCCATACTAGACAAACGAATTTTTTAAATCTTTTTTTTTGTTTCACTTACTTTAAGGAATTTGTTTTAATGCAACCTTTAATTAATCCTTCTATATAAACTTTAGCATTTATTACTGCTTTGTTGACCCTATTGATTTCTTATTAAAAACAAAGCACAGGTATAATGACAATAAGCCACAAAAATGCACAAACAACAAACGAACACTGGGGTTTGGGGAATGATGATGCCTGTTTTTTTGTGACTTTACACGTCCCAGCTTGTCCGTAAACATATTTGGAACAGTTTTGTGAATTGTTCGATTGTTTTTCATGTATAGCAGATTAATTTTTAGAAGAACTTTTTTTGGATGTACGTGTGTGCGTAAACCGTTGTATTAATTTTGCATGGAATATTTACTAAAACAATAAATATATGTATGATCCAGATATGATATGCAGATTTAGGTATGCGTTTGACTGACTGCAAATGATTTACTCATTATGGGGTTATACTAAAGTTTCCCCGCTTCTATTTTTACATCCATAAGAATTCACCATTAGTTCTGGAAAAGGCGTGACAACAACACTTAGGGCTGTAGAGCACTTTGCGCGAACATCAAGATCAATCATATTTTAGCGAATTTAGAGGTACATGCAGGATGGAATCAGTATGATATGGGTGCTAACATTTGAAGTCCCAATTCATGACAGCAACCTATCCCAGTTCTTGTTTTGGGTTTGCTGTAGAGTTTTTCTAAGTTGAGTGTGAGTTTTCCACAAATCCACCCCGTAACAGAAAAACGACTCCTTTAAATGATTTTTTTTTTGTTTCACTAACTTTAGGGAATTTGTTTTAATGCAACCTTTAATACTGCTATCTACGCTTTACGAGTTACCTCTTCTTTGTTGACCCCTTTGATTTCTTATTAAAAACAAGCACTGGTATGATGCCAATGAGCCCAAAAGTGCACAAACAATAAACGAACACGACATTTGGGCGATAAATGTAGCCTTGTTATCAAGTAAAATAAATAAACAGAGTTCAGGTCATTGTTAAAAAGCGCGCTAAATTATCATGCTGAATTCAAGGACACCAAGCCAACAAAGTTTAAAAAAAGCATATTGGTTCTTTTTAATTGTATGCTTGTTTGCTTGAAACCAGTATGATATTTTAGTGAACTTTTTACAATATCTCGAACTGACATGATTTATTTGTGGGAAATATTATATTTCACGTATAGTTATTACTCTGGCGTGAACATAAATGTGACTCAATGCAAGATGGTTCAGTACAATGCTTATTTCTAATATTTGTAAGGTTTGCTAAGTTAGTTTAAAATATTATTGGATACTTACTTTGTTGTTAGACGACTCACGACAGTGGATCATAAGCCAAAGGTGGAACTAGTAGAGCGCAAGAAATGAGTGATTCTGAATGATGATTTCTAGCTAATCGAAAGCATGTGCAAAACTGTCTTACATGTAAAATTTATTATTATGGTAAAACCCATTTTACACGTTCTAGCAGTGAATTATTTAGCAATTTAGCAAGTTGATCGACAGAAGACACATTTGACAACTATTAAATTGTCACGCAAGCTGTGATGAAAATCAATTACAATGGTCCAATATTAATAAATGTGCAAGCTAAAGGTAGGTCTGGATAAAATACACGAAACCCTCTTCGAAATAAACGTTAGAAGTAAGACCATAAGCTTCCCATTCCAACAAAATCTGTATACCACCTTGAAAGTATAAGAACAAAGAATTCTGATAAAACAATTATCACACAACACATGGCTTGAAGAAAAACATTAGTAAGACCTTCAAACACCGGTTCGTGCTGTCATTTTAGTAACAGAATTTTTAGTGACTTTACACGTCCCAGCTTCTCCATAAACGCATTTGGAACGGGAAACTTAAGGTCCTATCTCTTTCAAAAAACAGATTTGTGACTTGTTCGATTGTTTTTCGTGTATAGCAGATTAAATTTTATAAGAACTTTATTTTGTGTGTACGTGTGCATTAACCGTTGTATTAAGTTTACACGGAATATTTACTGAAACACTAAATATACGTATTATCCAGATATAGTGTGCAGATTTACGTATGCGTTTGACTGACTGCAAAGGGTTTCCTCATTATGGGGTTATACTAAAGTATCCCCCGCTTCTAGTTTTACATCCATAAGTATTCACCATCTGTTCTGGAAAAGGCGTGACAACAACACTTAGGGCTGTAGAGCACTTTGCGCGAAAATCAAGATCAATCATATTTTAATGAATTTAGAGGTTCATGCAGGATGGCATCAGTATGATATGGGTGGTAATATTTCAATTCCCGATTCATGACAGCCACCTACTCCAGTTCTTATTTTGTGTTTGCTTTGGAGTGTCCTAAGTTGAGTGTGAGTTTTCTACAAATCTACCCCAAAACAGAAAAAAAGAATCCTTTAAATTTTTTTGTTTTGTTTTACTTACTTTAGGGAATTTGTTTTAATGCAACCTTTAATCATTCTATATAAAATTTAGTAAATATTTCTGCTCTTTTGACCCTTTTGATTTCCTATTAAAAACAAGCATTGGGTAATGACAATAAGCCAAAAAAATGCACAAATAACAAATGAACACTAGGTTTTGGAGACAGCTGATGCCTTTTATCAATGAGATAAATCAACAGAGTTCAAGGCGTCGTAAATAAGTGCCCTATATCTTCCTGCTTTAAAGGAAAGCAAGCAAAAAAATGGAAAAAGTCATATTGGTAATTCTTTTTAATTGTATACTTGTTTCCTTGACACCAGAATGATATTTTAGTATACTTTGTACTATACCTTGTTCTGACATGATTTATTTGTGGAATATATTATATTTCACGTATTGTAATGACTCTGGAGTGAACTTAAATGTGACAAAAAGCAAGATAGTGCAGTTCAACATTTACTTTTAATGTTTGTAAGGTTTACTAACTTAGTTTAAAATAATTGGATACTTGCTTCGTTGTGACGACTCACGATTGTACATCGGAAGCAAAGGGTTGAACTGGTAGAGTGAAAGAAATGAGTGATTCTGAACGATGATTTATAGCTAATCGATAGCACGCGCAAAACTGTCTTACATGTCAAATTTATTATTACGGTACAACCCATTTTATGCGTTCTAGCAGTGAATTATTTAGTAATTTAGCAAGTTGATCGACAGGAGACACATTTGACAAATATTAAATTGTCACGCAAGGTGTGATGAAAATCAATAACAATCTTCCAATATTAATCAATGTGCAAACTAAAGGTGGAGGTGGATAAAATACACGAAAACCCCCTTCGAAATACACGTTAGAAGTAAGACCATAAGCTTTCCAATCCAAAACGAATTATTCTAATTTAGAAAAATTATCACATAACACAAGGCTTGAAGAAAATATTATTGCGACCTACAAACACCGATTCATGTTGTGATTTTACTAATAGAAATTTAGTTGGTTTACACGTCCCAGCTTGTACATAATCGTGTTTGGAATGGGAAACTCACGGTCTTATATATAACATTTCCTTCAAAGAACAATTGTGTGACTTGTATGGATTGTTTTTCTTGTATAGCAGATTAAATTTTAGAAGAAATTTTTTTATGTGTGTATGTGTACATAAACCGTTATATAGAGTTTACATGGAATATTTAGAAAAACACTGAATACTATTTTTGCACCGTCAGTTGATATATTCTGCATACATTAATTACTAACTGAAAGTTAAATATAATGAGATATACATTTTTTACGTAAATATATTTAATATAACTAAGATTAATGTAATGCGAAGTAAATTTTCGGTGTGATTTTCGATTAATAGGTTCTATTAGATTTGAGGTAATGCAAAGTACATAAAAAAGTAAATGAGATACAACGGTTGCAAAATATGCAACATAAATCTTATGCATAAGAAAAGATACAAAATACATACATGATGATTTTGAGATAAAGTAGGTACACAACATTTGAGACAAAATGAAATAATGCAACAAGGTAAATAATGTAGATGAGATAAATTAATGAGTTATTGAAATACACAACAGATAAAATAAACCATTAATTCTACAAACAATACACATAGCCTACCCTCCTCTACCATAGTGATCGAATTAAATATTTGATGTTCATTGCAAAGGACGATTTTAAATCAGTAGAGTGGCTATTTCACTAAATTTGAATAATGGCTTAATTTGGGTATATTTGTTGTAATTCGAAACATTGTTTGTAACCAGTTCGTATTTAATCTGGTGATTTAATCTGGTAATCAGTACAAGGCGAAGGCTGTTTTTTGGCCGCCATTTTGTATTTTCTAAAAACGAATAGGATCTTTTTTCTTTCAAAGTAAATCTCCCCAATTCCCGTCCTGCAGTTCAGCTGCTTGAAGTCGTGATATAAAACGCCAATCTTTTTCGCTAAGTTAATCCCACCGAGTAAACAGTATGAAGGGTAAATGAAAACTTTGAATTGCTTAGCCTACTCCACAATTTTCAAGTATTTTATTTATTGTTTAAACTTTTAATAGGTGTGTTTAACTTGGCGAAAAAACAAGGCATTTGATATCATAAATTCAAGCGGCATTAGAGCATGGCGGTAATCCATAGCAAGTTTTGGTTTGGGGAGATATCACATATTTGGCCATAGTTGTTAGGTTCCACTTTTTTCTTATCACTGCATGATGGAAAGCCCAAAATCCAGTTTTATGGTCTTTTTTTGGCTGAGTAAATTTCTAGTTGTACGTTTAGGTGTGTTTTATTCTTTGTCGAGAAGTTCACTGAACTCACATTATTTAGCATTGGTAAAAGCAACAAAGTGCTGTTGTAGTAGTGCAGCGACTCACGTGTAGTGCAGAACCGTCTCCAAAATGCCTACGTTGTGGGAGTAAGGACACTCATCTACAATGCATGCAGAGAAAACTGGTGTGTGATAAGCTATGGTTTCCATGGGTTCAGAGAATGTGTGCTCTTCTCTTTTGCTTCAGTGCAACGTGCACCTAGTGTTGCACCTATGGAGGAAGTGGGTGGTGTGGAGGAGGAGGGAGACATATTGCTTGGTGGTGAAACTGCTATCACTGTTAAGGTGACAGGTGCGGCTTCTGGACAGTCTCTGGCTGCCTGTGGTGATGGGCCTTCCTGCTATCCCTGCTACAGTTTTCGTTTGTTGAGCCAGTTATTAACAGCACCCCAATTTTTTGTGGTGCACCAGTAGTAAAACTCCTTTTGTTGTCGGTGATGCTACTGTTGGCGTACATCAGTCGTTTATGTAAAACAGTAGTAATGATGATGGTGCCTTCATCAGTGGTGACCGAGTCATTAGTGGTAACCCTTTGGTCATAGTGCTGGCTCACTAGGGGAATCTATCTGGTGCTATTTCTATTGCGCTGCTGTCTTGGTCCTCAGCATACAGAAGTAAGACTGGTAGGAAGGACAAATCACGGGTCTCGTACTCTCTGCCAGCATCGAAATTTCAAGTAGTTGACTAGTCGAACCGTTTATCCTTTGTGTGTGTGAACGTAAACCAGGAGAACTTTTCAAGTGGTAGTGTGAGCATGGGTCTCAGTGGGGCGAAACTTCACTAATAGAGACGGCAGAATAAGATGTAGCCCCAAGTGGCTCCCTTCCATTTTGGTGTTATCTATTGAAACGTTCAGGGAAATAGCCTTCGATAGCAAAGGTGGATTTGTACGCTAGCACGTAAGCATACTGAAATTAGCCAACACTAAGCTGTGATAAATGGCAGCCTGGCCTTTCTGTCATGGATGGTGTATGGAGAGGGCTGGGTAAGTGGTCCTGGGTGGCGTGTTATTGACCCTGGACAGCAATATCCGTCACTGTCTTGTCCCTCACCATATTCCATCCACTGATGCAAGTAGTAATTGAGGTATGGTGTGGTACTAATTGTGCCACAGTTGTTGTTGCTTACTCCTCTGGCTTGCTTTCTGCTCGTGCCTGAGAAGATTGTCGTGTTTATGCGGGTTAGCAAAATCTGTTGTTGGGTGTGTGTGTAGATTCTATAGCTCATTTCCACTTATGAAATCTTGCTGCTACACAAATTAGAAAAGGCGCAAACATTGCATCACCCCTAGAAGAGCATGATTTGGTGCTACTCAATGATGGCATTTTTGTCGGCAGGTATCTGGCATACTTTCAGGAGTTCAGGAGGTGGTTTGAAGGAGAAACGGTGGTACCCTCCAGGCCTCAGAGTCCCAACTGGAGTGATGCTTTGCTGGAAGACAATTTAATTAGGAGAGCAGTTTGAAAACTCATTACTGGTACCTCGTTGCAGGGTTGCAAGTGTGTAGCCATGGATTGTGGCACAAGGGTCAGAAACCCCAATACCAAGCATGGTGGACAGAAGAATGTTGAACTGCAGTTCGTGAGAGAAAGCAGACGTTCTGTCACTTTCTTCACTGCCAGCTCAAGAATGGTGGTTTACTCATTAGTAAATAGCCTTGGCTTTACCTTGAATTTTCCATGAAGACAATCATGACATCTGTAAGGGCCTTTGGTGACTTGGATTCATAGTGTATTTGTTAACCAAGTTCTACGAAGACATTAATAAGTGAATTCTTAAAATGCTCACTATGCATTGGTCTAAGCAGGTCTGCCAGTTATAATCCATTGACAGAAATCTTTGCTAATTTCATCTGTTTTGACGAAGTGTTCCCTCAACGTACCTTTTGTCCTGGGGCAATCACGGAGGCAATGTTGAGTGGTATGGTGACGGCTTACCAGGTGCAGATTGTGCGACATATAGGGTGCTGCGAGCTCTAGACACTGGGCACGAGTGGGTGTGCAACTTCAGTAACGTTTGATTGTTTGGTGAAGTACCTTCTAAATTGAAGATGCCTATTCTGATACCAGTTCCAAAGGTAAGAAGGGACAGGTTCTCCAGTCATGTGTGTCAGCAAGTTCTTCTAACATGTCTTGGGAAGGAGTCCTCAGTGGTACTTGGAGAAAGAAAAACTGTCGCATCCTGCAGAATTTTGTTCCAGGACTGGACGCTGCCAAATTATAAACTGTGTTGATTCTTTGTATCAAGTCAGCATGTAACAAAAGAGATTCGTAGTCTGTAGTTTTGTGACTAACTGACATGGGTGTTAGAGTGCACCCTGTTGCTATGCTTTAGGCTCTATACTCAGAAGACCCTTCATGACCAAAGTAGGTAACTTATGTTCCCAGTCACAGTCAACGAATCAGAGGTTTCCACAGGGCAGCTGCCTGATACCACTGCGTTATGGTGTCCTGGCCTATTCCGTGTTGACACGTGTCAGTAATGACGAAGCCTGTGTGAATGCCATGATTTCAGGAAGCACCTGTATACCTCATTCCAGGGAAGAACGTCAATGGCAAATGGATGGAGACTTGTAACCCCAAGAACGCCTCAAGGCATGGTGACTTGGATTCGCAGTGCTATTGGTGATCGAGTTCTTTGAGGCCAGGAACAAATAAATGATTTACACGCTCAGTATGCATTGGTTT
This sequence comes from Lithobius niger, assembly GCA_023313725.1. Lineage (NCBI taxonomy): Eukaryota > Metazoa > Arthropoda > Chilopoda > Lithobiomorpha > Lithobiidae > Lithobius > Lithobius niger. The sequence continues at coordinate 200,075 of JAHWFP010031407.1, forward strand.
ATGGAGTTCCGCTGATCAGAATACCATTGGAAAAATTCACTGGCCCGTTTCATCTTTTGTGACTGAGGGTTCTTTTAGTGTTCTTTTTGTCCTGAGGTAATGGCGGCGGTGTTAAGGGTTTGTGGGGATGGCTCGCTAGGTGCAGACAGTGCAACACACAGGCTGCTTCGAGCTTTTGACCTTGGGGCACGAGTAGTCTTATTGTGCATATTCTATAACATTTGGTGGTCTGCTGAAGTGCCTTCTTAGTGGAAAATGAATGTCTAAGCCAAAAACAATAAACTGTTAGCAAAAAACCGGCTAAAAGTCTGCCATGGAACCTCTGTTACATAAAAAACGAGCCAAGTATAACGATTTTTGGTAGCTGTGCCTAACGTGATTTTTTTTTACTAACAATGTTCTGGATTCTTTACGTATTTGATTATAATCCCGCTGAAGATTTTCTTCTGAACTTTTAAAACTTTTTTCTCAGACTAGTGTATTGTGTATCATCACAAGGCCAGTCTTTAATGCAGACTGCTTGCTTCGAATACTGTATCGATATGAACATCCACCGTGGAGTGCTCCACTCATTTGATTAAACTGGTATGTAAGGAGACAGCACCTAATGTAAGGTGCTGCCTCTTAACTATCTGTTGTTTTCAGAACCTCGAGTCCGTGTCGCTCTTTGATTAGATGGCTTAGGCCATGCACCACGTAATATAAGCCTAGCCCTCATATATTGCATAAGAGAAAGAGACGAATGCACCTAATGTAGACTGGAGTCAATGCAATGTTACCTGCAATGCAAAGCGAAAATAAAATATAAAGCAAACTGCGGACATCACATCTATTACCCAACATTTCTTTTCAATTCGTTTGGCAATGTCAACATTATATCCAGTTGCAGCGGGTGCTGAATTCAGTTACACAAACCTGCGCTACGTGTGAATAGAACGTAAAATCAATGCAGGCAGTAACATTAATGCCATAGTTACGGTTAGTTTAGTTAGCATCCATGTCGGTATTTAGCGTACCACTGTCTGCGGATGGTCCTGAGAGTTCTTAAAAACTGAGGCCAGGCTGGCCTATGCAGTTTATTCTACCCTTGAAGCTGGAGAAGAGTTCGAACACTAGCTGTTATCAACATACCTGTATTTTGTCATTTTTTGTATAATGAGAGGATAATCAGACACTATCATGATTTCAGCCTGCTAGTAATGTTTCTTCTTAGGTTTACGCCAAAACTCTAGATTTTGAGAAAGTCGTAGCCTAAAATCTTTTCCCGTTACTTCTGCTTCACCAATTATTTGTCTTTGCGTTTATGAAGGTAAGCCCTTTTTCCCTCTTTCAATTCCATTTTATTTTCAAAGCAATGATCCTTTTTCAGCATTAATAGGTATGTCGTGAGATTCGCCAGTTTGCAACACAATGTGGGAGCCTGCCTTTAAGTGTCGTATAGTAACGAGCTAAATAACTTCAGCAACAAAGGGTAGAAGACTGAAGTTTCATCGTAAATTATAGCAATTATAGCTTCAATTCAAAAATTATAGCTTCAGCTAAACCAATGATGTTTTTGTACGCCTGACGGTTTTTTGTAACTTAGGATTGAAATAACTACATAATATCAAGAAAGGATAGTACATTTAAGGGAGTACAAGTGGTCAAATGTTGTATGTAATGGGATAATGTTTTAATGCACTGTATGATTACCAGACAGTGCAGTATTATGTTGCTATTATTGAGTAATTAACAATCGATATTCGTACATAACGTGATGTGCCATCAACAGACTTATTCCTTGCAACATAGAACTAGTTGATTGTTAGTAACTATTACGAACAACTACTATTACGAAGAAGTGGTCACCTGTTTTGTTATTATGATTTTTTTAACATGATTTGCCTGTTTAAAATCTAAACGAAAGATTTTAACACGCAGTACTCAACGACAGTGCAAATAATATAGGGTTTCACAGTGTGACAGAAAATTTTAACCGTCTCACACTTACAACGAACGACCTCTACTAACAGTTTCTAGTAACGTTTATTGCAGCAGTGCTTTGGCTGACTAACTTGCAGTCGATAGTGCAATCGATAACAAGACATATCACGCAATGTCTCGTCAGCAAGCTTGTACCTTCCAGCATTGGTCTCTTTGAATCTTGGATATTAGAAAATTTTTTAAATATTACAATCGACTGTTTGTTGGATTTTTTTATTATTTTAAACTTAGTGAAGATTTTACGAATGTCTGAATATCAACTTTCAATAGGCATTACTGAAAAAGAATAACCCACCAAGTGATGCAAGCCTCTTACTAGCAGACAGGAAAACCATTAACAATTTCATAAATTTTATTGTTAGCCAATTTGTGGTCGTTTGAGCGTTTTTTTGTTTTTGCATCACACGTCTCTGTACCTCAGCTCGACCTGAGGTCAAGTTCGCAAGACTGGTTTCGTAATAGGTAATTATATTAACGATGTGAACCTAATTTTACAGTACAAAGAAACTACGCACTAAATTACCACTTTATTATACTGGTAACTGACGGTCTTATTTTTTCAGTGTAGCAGCCTTCACTTTGAGTTTCTCGTAATATTTGGTGCAGCACTATTTTGAATGCACCGAGTGTCTCCCAGTCAATCTAACACTTCATGCAGTGTCGTATAAACAAGACTATTTATAGTGTCGACTGGTGGATTGCTTTTTTTTTTTGTTGTTTATTATTGATTGAACATTGTTTGTTATGTAAACAATGAACGTCAGCTTTTAACTGGTTTTGCTGATGCACAAAAGAAATTCTAGCCATTTCCAGCCAAATCTTCACCCAAATCGCCTGCCATCACAGATAGGGGGCAAACTCTACTAACATATTCTACTAATATTTTATACAATCTCTAGTGATTAATACAGTACAAGTAAATAAAACACGAAAATAACCTAATCTGTAATGATAATATTAAACAAAACAAAACTAATTATCGCTACATTTTTTAACAAAATCGCATAAAAAATAATTTTCACTTTTTTTTAGAATAACGTCCAATGTAGACTAGAGTTACAACAGCACTATAGGTACTTATGCTAAAAAAAAAGCTAAGAATTGCACAAACATAAATAAAAAAGCACGATGTTTCGAGGATAATTTCACCTCGTCATCAGATGTATAAAATCCACAACAGCTTTGTCAAACACATAGAAATACACAAATCATGAAAGCTTCAGCAATGGTTGATTCCATTAAAATAAAAAAAATATATATGTACTAGTAAAAAGGATATAAAAAATGCCTGATCGAAACTGGCAAGCAATAGGCAACCATTCGACCTCTCTCCTACGAGTCCAATTTAGACAGTCTTGTTTCACAAAAAATATGTTCGTTGTTTATACCCATAAGTGTTATATGTTTATATCCATAAATGTTTATGCCTGCTCCTGATTGTTCGATCTATCTAACACTAAAATTTGAGATTATATGTTCATCTTTGAGAAGAAACTTTAAGAACTCTGTTCTCTTGATCACGTACTAAATTAGCTCAACCACAACTGGTTAACAATGAAAAGACGTAAGTAGTTTTCTAAAGCTACCAAAATTGAACGCTAAAACAATAGGGGAACATCCTGTTGCTACCATGGTCGATGAACTGTAATGCAAAACTTCCCTAGAACTATTCGAAACTGACACTGCTACTTGGCGTATCTTATTTCAAAATTCAACAATGTTGGTATGTTACAAAACGTTTTTTGCATTACTTTCAAATAAAAGTATCTATTTTCTATCATAAACAATGCTGAAGGCCAATCTTTCGAAATACGCTTGGTATCATTTGTTTGTGTTACCTAGCAACATCAGTCATCACACAGAACCGTCTACTGCTTCTAACTGCTTGGCTACATCATTACAGCTGGGACCTATTGATCGCACTAAGTCTCCGACTTGGTCGTGTCTCCGTTTGTTGCCCCGGATCAAAACATACACTGTCTCCACTGATTTTTCTGCACTCAAGGTCAACAAAGAACGACCGCCGCTCAACCAGAATACGCCCGATTATTAATAAGCAATTTTCATGATCTGCATGTTGTGAATGTGTCAAATAACGATTGTCCAGGCATTGTGGTTTTATTTTTAATAATGACATGCTAGAATTAGATCTTAGCAATGTACAGGCAATACAGTACAGGATCACAGTCTACGAACAGGAAAGAAAGTCTACCTGGTGATGCCATGTTGTGACGAGCCATACGCCAGATGAATGAGTTTCGATTTTTCAACCATACTCAGACACGCCACGCAAGCCCACTGCCTTGTATTCTATGGATTCCATAACAACAACACCGCCAGAGATAACATGCAGTGAGTGGGTAACGCCTTTACGCATAACGGTCAATCATCCCACCTAGCAAGAAAAATATGTGCACCATTTCGTTAAAAAGATTACGAAATAAACGACTTATAATAATAAATTATTCTTAACTAACAATAATTATTAAATTTAAATTAATAAATTATGAATTATAGCTTATACAACTATGTTTTAAATTAGATAAAAAGTTGTTCGAAATGAACAAAATTACAATCTAATTATTAATTCTGCATAAAAAAGTGCAGATTAATGAAAAAATAACGAGAAATTCTCTAACCAAACACCCCAAGAATTATTCGAAATTAACAAATTGTCCGCACCACTCGCATTTAATCCCTTTAAATTCAGTCATGCTTGGCATCGTGTTTTGCACTCGTGAAATTAATATTTGCCTACATAGCACTCCTGATTTTATGGTAAAAAAACTTCATCGATAATTTCCTTACTTATATCTTGCGATATTACCTAACATATTGTCACATTTTAATTACAACCAAAGTTTTTATGTTCTATTAGTATTTTATTACTTCGTTTTCACTTACCTTACCTTAACTATGGGAAAAGGTAACTATTTTGAATTTTTAGCACGTATTCTATACTCTGCTAATCAGAAAATTCTAGGGAAGAAAGATAAAGAGAAATATTCAACTTCCTAGGTCAGTAAATTAAACAACACACGGGCGGGGGGGGAGTATATCTGTCCAGTGTTCTGTTTAATACTAATAAATACGAATGCAAACATATTTACGTTGCCTTTTGGACTTACATGTCAGACTGTCTGAGCGGGGAATCGAACCCAGGACCTTTGAAATCAAAGGCTAAGATCCTACCGCTGAGTCAGACTGACTCAGTCTGGCTCAGCGGTAGGACCTTGGCCTTTGATTTCAAAAGTCCTGGGTTCGATTCCCCGCTCAGGCAGTCTGACATATAAGTCCAAAAGGCAACGTAAATAGGTTTGCATCCGTATTTATTAACCAATCTCGAGCCCAATTGGCTTTCCGTCCCGTTTAAACTGTTTAATACTAATCAGATACCTCTCAGGAAGAAGAGAGCAACGAGAGAAAGTTGATTTACTACATTATCAAATAACAGCGTTTACAGTAAATATTTCAGGGATAATACTAAATGAAAAAAAGTGTAGCTTTTACTGTGGACCTCTACTTTGCCTGAGATGCATAACTGGTAGAACTTTTAATAAAGAAAAAAAATTCTGATAAGTTTTGCATGATTTTGACGTTTTGTACTGTTATTTCCATCGTATTAACAATTAATTTTTACAATTCCCTGCGAAAGCCATTTACTTTTAATGATTGACGAAGCTATCAACGCTGGAAATAGAATTTGCTATCTGATAAGGAAACAGAATAATCTACAGTTTAGGTGCAAAACTGTCTATTATTATTTAAAATTATCTATTGTAACAAAATTCCACAGCTAAAATATTGAATTACTTAATTAATCGATTAATACAATAATGGTTAGCCTAGCATATTTGTTAAAATGTCAATTGGAAGCTTGGCTTGTAATCTTGTCAAAAGTGAACATTTTAAAACCAAATTTAGAACCTAGCCTTGTCTTGTCAATGGCTGTGTAATAGTCCAAACATTTTGAATTCGGGGAGCCTTAATCCGACATCTAGAGCGGGCCAAATAGACAACTTCTTGGTCTTGAGAGGCTGTACCTTTTGTCTGTCATCACTACAGGTCAAACTACAACACCAAAAGCCATGAAAATAGTGGTAAATCACAGCTTTTCAAGGGTATTTTAGTTTACCTGAAATAGTTATGATGAAAAAAGCCATCACTAGATAACTGATACAATCCAATTTTGCTGATTAAAAACAAATTTTCCTTACTGTACCAAATTTTCCATACTGTAACCAAATTCTCCTAACGCACTAAAAGCAATAAAAAATTATGTCGGTAGGCTATAGATGACATCCTGTTTGATACCTAAACACTCTTCGATACACTCACAAATCCGACTTGTTAAATGTATTAGTACATATATTAGTACTAAAGGTAGTGTTCTGTGCAGCAGCTGTTCCTAATGTTCGGAGTAGGAACGACACTACACATTTAGTGTAGATACGAATCCTACACCATTGCGTGTATAATAATTTCTCCCTTTGTTTGGTGTTGATAGAATTTCTACAATCTCCGGATGAATGTGCCTGTATTTCTTACCTTCGTCTGCCAATGGGAAAATTCCCATTTCTTTCAGCTTTGGCTCACACACAAGCCAGCTATTAATTGATATAAAATAATACAATAAATGTACAATCGTAGCTCTTAATCTGTTATGGCCACTATCTTGAAATCAGGCGGCAATTATGAAATGATGCTTATTATCTCCGATTTGCTACAAATTGTAGATTTGTAGATCTAGATTCTAGATCTAGATTCTAGATTTGGGTTGACAGTAAGTGATGGATGTTTTCCCTACTCCGTTCAATATAATTTCTGTGCCGTATAAATAAAAAAAAGATAAAAAATATAAATATAATTTCTTTTCTGTTCATACGCTTTGCCTTCGTTTACTCGATCCATAATAAAGTTTGTAGAATAGCAGAAGTCAATATTTCTGGCTTCCTAGTTTTAAATACACTCTTGACTTCAGCATCACAAGTAAAGACATTCCCTTTCAATTCGTCCGGAGATTTTAAATTTACGATATGACTACTTAGTTTTTTCTGCTACTAAGGTATGGAACTGCAGAGAGGGAAGCCTGACGAGCTGTCATTTGTAATTTCCTTTTTTATGTTATGCTACAAACGTATCGATTATGAGAGTATTGCAAGAGAAGAATTTTATCTTGTCATAATTTATTATGTTCTTTAGCGGAACTGGGTTACATGATTTATCGTTTCGCCATCCCTGTGCAAGGAACTAACCAATGCTCTCCGCCCATTACAGTTGTTCATTTCTGGTAAATGTCTGACTTTTCAGACCTTCTGTCTCCTCTACAGGTTGTGAAAAACTATTCTTAAAACCTGGGTAATAATCAAGATAATGTCTGGTTTGTATTGCATGATCTTATTCACTCTTCTTGATGTAGCTTACACCCATCTTTAGTTGACTTAGCTGTACTGCTCTTTAACTTCGTAGGCTGTATTGGTCGGCCGAATTTCGGTTTCGGTTTCAGTTTCGGCACCAAAACCAGCAAATTTTCGGTTTCGGTTTCAGTTCTTGTTTCGGCCATGAATTTATAGTTCAGTTTTGGTTTTGGCCGAAACGCACGTATAGGTTTCGGTTATGGTTTCGGTTTCGGCTGAATCCTACCCTGCAGTTTCGGTGAAGCAGAAACCACTGCTGCCTCATGTCAGTAGAAGATTTCTGTGTAGACTAAATAGATTGTAGCCTATGAGATCTGACATCCGGGGGGCCCCATCACAGATCCAGCTTTCATCTGCCATGTCATGCCAATAAATAATAAATATAATTTTTCTTTCAATCCGAATTTTATCATAATTGTAATGGCTTCGTTGCACTGGAAGGAATTTATGTTTTCATTTCTCTTTATGTTTTCAAGCACAGCATTTACTTATTGAATGACGTTCTTTTCTGGTGAATGATTTTAACACGAAGTAGTGGTTTTAAAATTAAAAAAGGCTAATGACAAAAAAGAAAAACAATACAAGCGAAAGTCTTTTTTGCACTATTGACACTTTTTGGTAAATTCTGAAACATTTTATTTTTTGTGTGGTGGAAGGGCGTGCGCAGATTTTCTCAGCCTAGGGCCAGAAAATGGGTAAACTGGGCTCTGCCTCCCGTCTAGATTATGTCTATGAAAAACCATCATGCACTCATAATTTTATGATTTTATTTCTTGTTTTTTGTGTAATTATTAAAACTGATATTATTCAGGTTAGGTTTTAGTTCCGGTTTCGGTAGTGGTTTCAGTTTCGGCCGAAACCGATTTACTGGTTTCGGTTTTGGCCGAAACTGAAGTGCCAGTTTTGGTGGTGAATTCGGTTTCGGCCGAAAGTGAAAAATTTGGTTTCGGTCGACCACTAGTAGGTTGCAGTCGGATCTGTTGAATTCTTTCCTTCCAATTTGCAGACTAACCTCTTTACTGCAGATTATTTTACTACAGTATATTAAGCATTGTATGTTTGATTTAGCTGCCGTTTCGTAAATGACGTTTTGAACTGCTTGGTTTTTAGCGCTTCCTGTACAGTATTTAGCCAATGTTACATGGTCCTTACCTTGTCGATCTTCAGCTGTACCCATTTCATAGATAGTAGTAGAGATCATATCTTTGAATTTTCAGTAATTTGTAAACCTTTCAGCCTGTAGTTAAAAGCGTGAAATGTACAAGCAAATTAGATTAAGAATTGCTGTTCCTTTCTTCTGTGTACTCTTATTCCTAAATTACTTTATTTAATAACTTTTTAAAGTATCAGTAAGAAATTAAACTGGTTGTTGTGTTAACAGTAGACTTTCTCATCCATCCCCGAGAAAAACTGAGGATTTTGAGTCAGAATTTACTTTTTTGGACATTTTCATTAGGCCTATACGAGAGAACGTTTAATTTTGAAGATTATTTGTTACTAGTGTGTTTTAAATCTGAAAAAAAGGATAAGGAAACGGAAATTAGATGGTAAATTCCATAATAAACAAAAAAAATTTACGAAGCTTCGTGTATTTACTATCCAAACGTGGCTCACTGGGCACTCGCAGCCGATGTCTGAGAATTACAATGGCGTGATGACTCTCGACGGCAAATGAATAATTTTTCATCATAATTGACTGTCAACGTCATTCTTAGCTGAACACAATGTTGGTTCCATTGACGTTTTTCGTTTAATACTCATACAAATATTGGAATTTAGAAGCCAAAACCGTTTTTAGACGGTGTTTTCTGCTGCCATCCTGGATTTTCACAAACGTAAAAATGCTGTAATTTACTAGAAAATTTAATTCTTCATATTATTAGCAAGAGATTTCTTTTCTATCTCACCAACCGATGAGAAGTTACAAACTCGAATCAAGACCATGTTGGTGGTACACCTTCCAAGTTCCTTTGTCAGACTTCATTGTAAAAAAGTCATTGTTCAATTCCTTCTATGTTACATGGGGGACCTCCATCTTTGGTACTTTAGTAGAAACCTAAGCTTAGCGTATTTCACGATGGTGACGATAAATATCTATGTGGCGAAACATTCATAAAATAGTTGAAAATGGACTGTCTTTGTGCCCTGACAAGGAATAGTTGTATTTCAATCAGGTGCATAAACTGTTTCAATGTGATAAAAGTGCATGAAGATCATTGATTTCAGCTGGTTACTGATTGCTGACTAATTCTGCTCATAAAAAAATAATTTATGCGACAGATACAAATGAAATTTGGTATTGTACACGCATGTAACTGCAATATGTGCCTTTCATGATTCGGAACTAATAAATTCCAATTACTTGTAATGCTATTTTCGTATATATTGAGAAAACGCCATGTCATCAAAATAATTATCGCTCTCTAAGGTAAGGTAAGTTTATTAAGGAGCTTGGCCCGTAACCGATCATCAGCCCCACTAAAAGATACAGAACATAAAACAACATGACAATAATGACAAGGTAATTTAATCAAGGTAACTTAGTACAATGGCAATAGCATACAGTCAAGAACTGAAGTGACCCGATGCACTGCAGAAGGCCGCTACTGCCTTCAAACACTTAACATTTACGCTCCTCCCATATGGCAACACTGCCAACAACGACTGAACCTTTCCTGGGAACCCATCCAGCCATCTTGCCCGCACAACTTGAAACAACACGCACCAGAAGAGAAAATGCTCAATCGTCTCTTCCTCTGTCCCACAGTAGCCTCTTACTCGCATCTTCCTCGCATCTTCCTCTGACACTCTGTATTACTTAATGATTATCAATACAAAATGAGAACTGCAAGTAACCAGCAACACAAACCTTACCGATACAATGGCCGTGCTACTTATTGTTGATGGTCGTGGCTTTGAGCTGTACCTGTAAAAATTCAACAGAGTTAACGCTCCTTTTAATAAAATCGAAAATCAGGTGCATTAAAATGCGCAGCAAAATTTAGAATTTTGTGAAACCTGTCAGGATGTACACATTTGTAAAGTACCTGTAATTATGAAAAAAAAAGAAACGACAGGGTACTGACCACAAGTTATTATCAAAAATGAACCAAAGAACATAAAACGCATACAAAATGCAAGCTCAATTTAAAAAAAACATTAAACCGCTAACTAGGCATTGACAAAAGTAAATTGCAACAAAAAAAACAGAACAACAAAACAAGTGATATATTAAACGAAACCCACAAGGCTGAAAGAACCTGCCAAATTTCAGGTAATCAAATTAGTGAAATCAGAAAAAAATTGGTGCCACCAAGTTGCTACGCTAGTTGTCAATCTAATCCCACTGACTATTACTTCAGATGTTACAAGAAAAATTGGAGCATTGTTACGTGTTGTAGCAGTGGTCGTGTTTTTCATTTACCTTTGATTTACTTAGCTTGGCAACTAATTTAATAACTCGGTGGCATGCATTTTTTTGAATTCTGGCGAGTTCTTTCACCCTTTTGGATTTGGTTTCAGATAGATAATATCCACCTCTTATTTTCTCGCAGAACTACCTAGTTTTGCTGATCGAGTGGAGTAATTTTGTAAATTATTAAACATATACCCTTAAAAATTCCCAGAAATGAAACAAAAGCCCCCCGATACTATGGCAGGGGTTTGCTTCAAATGCAACATTTGGCGAATGTTATTGGTCTCCATCTCAATCGGAAAAAAGATGACATTTTAGGTTTGATTAATGCTTAATCATAAGATTGTGGTGGTTATGGTTTCGATTTTCGAGTTAATGACGAAATTAGCTTTGCAAATATTGCTGAGGGATGCAATGGCCTCCCCACTCCCAGTCGCTTTATCATTATTTTAGTGTTAGACTGGCCCAACTTACGGACATTCTACAGCTCCCTCCCCCCCCC
>JAHWFP010031408.1:0-13295 GCA_023313725.1 Lithobius niger
GCGTTTGATATCACGACTTGAATTGGCTAAAAAGCTTGACGAGATTTCTTGACAAGTTTTGTTTTGGGAAGGTGTCACATTGTTTTGGTCCATATTGTTGATGCCTTACCAAGCAGTAACGCATGACGGTGATTAAGGTCCCATTTTTTTTGTTTTTTTGTTTTAGTAAGTTTACATCGGCAGCTTTACGTTTATCTTAGTCTGTGGAGAGCATTATAGGAGCTTGCAGTACGAACTATGCGTCCCAAGGATTAAAAGTATAAATTGAATGACTACGTATTGTGCACTGAAAGCCAGTGTGGTCGAGAATTCCCGGGATTTAGTTCAGGGCCGAGTGGTCAGAAATTTGGATTCCGTGCAATATTCGTGGGAGAAACATGCCACCTATGGCAAAGTGTTAGTATGGTCACAGGCTTTCAAAAAATCGTTGGTGTCAACCACGCATTATTACCCCGCCTTAAAATAGGACTAAGTAGCAAAATTAGTGAACCCCAATTAGTGTTTGGTATCAATGAAAGGTGTTGGTCTACAGATTATTAATAAAGTACAATATTTGACCTTCGACCTCATTTGACCCAAATAAAGGTCAAAAAGCTAAAAAATTTACAATTTTTTCCACGAATAATACTAAATTATTAAATTTTTATGGTATCTTGTCATGTTTGGTATCAAACGAATGGTGTGGTCCGCAGACCATTAATTAATTATAATATTTGACCTTTGACCCCATTTGACCTTAATACAGGTAAATAGAAGGTCAAAATTTTAAGTTTTTTTTCCCGAAATTTAACAGAACTAGTGAATATTTACTATGCTATCTTGTATAGTATCAAATGAAAGCTGTTGACTTGTGGATCATTATAAATTGACCTTTGACCTCATTTCACGCACTTTACTGACGACTTTTAAACATTCACAAGGAATCACTTATCATGTTATAGGTAATGACAAAACAGTCATTGGCTTAAATATACCAGCAAAGCAATTGTATATGCATAGATGCGATTTGCAAGATGTTCTATTACGACCAGGAGACATCTTAATAGCAGTTCTTCAAACAGTAGGATCCTATATTGAAAACAATGGTATTGACAACAGTTTGGTAGAGGTAGAATTATATAGTTACCAGACAGTACAAAAAATATTGCAAGGAAACCACGTCAGAAGAGCTATCCAAGCTCATCTAACCGTATTAAAGGGTCTCTCTACATGTTCTGTTTCATGCATTTTCGAAAAAGTATCCATGTATCAAAGCATGCATTGAAGATAAAGCTATTCGTTTAAATAAGTCATGTGCGGAAAGAGATGTGAAAAACATTCCACTTATTTACAAAGAAGTGTCCAATATTTTAAAGACAGAATATGTGATTAAAGCTTTTTAATAATTAGAAGCTGTTGATGCCACTAATCTAATCTCAGTTGCACTTTTGCAATTCATGCAGATGGTGGTTGATCTTTGGGAGTTTACTAGAAGTGTGCGATTTGGGATTAGCACCTTACTTCACTTAAGGAACTGGCAAAGTATTTCCTTGCCCATCACAAGCGAAACTACACAAGAATCTTTGCAATTTATTTAGCTGAGGTGAATGATTTAGGGGGAAATGCTCCAGAGATACTTGCTGAATTTGAAAAAGGCAATTGGATAGTGAATAAGTGCTGCGGTTGTCACTAGTGCTGGCACTCTAGGTGGAAGCAGGGATGATGCCACTGAAGTTTTGGGTTCAGTCGCTTTTGTTGAACTTTAGGAACTTGAGGAATTTGAGGAACTTGAGCAGGCCTGCAGGCGATGTGGTTGGTGCATTGTTGCAGGACTATATTTCCCTTGGGGATGGTCCAGCCACCAGACAAATCGTCCCACCAGCTGTGAACGGCCATGCACCACCACCCACCGAATGAAGAAAGAGCTCTCAATCTGTCAATCCTTCCGGTATCTGAGCCGGATGGGTTTTTCCATATTAGGTAAAATTAAGCAGCAGGTTCTACTCCTGGTGGTGTCTCCTTCCGTGGAATTCCTTTAAGTTTTAGTTTTGCAACCATACTCCCCCGGAACCCAAAAACTTTGGTTTCCCAGAAGCAGCCGACCGAGTCATCAATCGGTTATGGTTAGAACTATGCGGTATCTGATCGCCTTCTAACCTCTAACTTTCGTTCTTGGCAAATGCTTTCACTGTAGTTCGTGTTGCGATGGTCCATGAATTTCATCTCTAGCATCACAATATGAATGCCCCTCTGTCCCTATTAATCATTACCTCGGGTTCCGAAAACCAGCAAAATAGAAACGAGGTCCTATTCCATGCAGGTGGGACACGCCTGCTTGCAGAACTCTAATTTAATGAAAGTAAACGTTCCAGTTATCCAAGACTCTCAATGAAGAGCACCTAGGAACGGCCGGAAGGATGGATCCGGGGCTGGCAGTGGGACCGACCGAGGCAGTCTGCCCCTAGATGCAATACGAGCTCTTTAACCGCAACAACTTTAATATAGTCTAGTCGGGCTGGAATTACCGGGGCTACTGGCACCAGAATTGCCCTCCAATAGATCCTTGTCAAAAGCTTTAAGGTGTACTCATTTCAATCGACGAGGCTTCGGAAGAGTCTCGTATTGTTATTTTCATCACTTCCTCCCCATGCCGGGAATGCAGGGTCGGATTGGGAGGGGTCAGGCCTCCCTGGGAATATACTGTAGGGGCCTCGGAGCGATTCGCCGGGGGGGGGGGGAGGGCGGGGCAGCGCTTCAAGCTAGTATACATTGAAGAAACTTGCGAGAATTTGAAGCGCTTTCCTGCAACTTAAGAGATGCAATTTTCATGGGAATTCATTTCAAATTTTCAAAAAAAGATGTTTCTTGGCAACCAGGGCCCCCTCCCCGCGCCCCCCGGGGGCGGGGGGGGAGAATCCAGGGCCAAAACCCTGTAAGCTGGCGTATTTAGTAAAGTAATCAGCATGAATTTGAAACCTTTTCCTGCAACTTAGAGATGCAATTATTTGTAGGAATTCATTTGAATTAAAAAAAGCATTTCTTTGAAACAAAGGCCTTAGTGCGTGTGTGGGGGGAGGGGGCGGTTCCCAGTCCCCTAGAGTATTTTAAAGAAATTATTGTGAATTTGAAACGTTTTCCTGCATCTTAGGAAAGCAATTTTAACACGAATTCATTTTAGAATTTTCAGTAATTTTTTTTTTTAAAAGGGGCTTTCCTGGGTTCATGGGTGGCCCAATCCGACAGTGCGGGAGTGGGTAATTTGTGTGCCTGCTGTATTCCTTGGATGTGGTAGCCGTTTCTCAGGCTCGTTCTCCGGAATGGAACCCTGATTCCTGGTTACCCATAAAAACCATGGTAGGCGCATAACCTACCATCGCCAGTTGATAAGGCAGACGTTTGAAAGACGTGTCGTGAGTGCTGAGACCATGCGATCGGCTCCATGTTATCCCAAGTCACCAAATGGGAATCGATCCCTACAGATCCGTATTGGTCTTGTTCTAATAAAACTACACGTCCTTGAAGGTCGGAACTTTCTGTATGTATTAGATCCGGAATTACTACAGTTATCCCAAGTAGGATTGTGCGTTCTAAGGAACCACAACCGATTCGTGGGTTCACCTTAATGTGGTACGTACTTGGACATGCATGGCTTAATATTTGAGTCAAGCATAGACTATGACCACTGGCAGGATCAAACTCTTTAGGGACCACACGAGCCACGACTCATTCAACTGCTGCCTAGTACTCAGAATCCAAGATACGGAGGCATGAGGCAAACGTGTCAGGATCTACCACTTACTCAAGCTCAAAAACGGCCCAGCATGCTAACCGTAGCCTACCCGCCACACAGCCAGTGTGCCCGAATCATCGGAAGAATCACAGGGCAATCAAAGACTAGCAGAGCAAGATTATGGTAGGGCCAGGCTGCTAACATTCAAAGTCTTTCAGCAGCACCCAACTCTTTCACCAACAGCCCTAACTCAAGAATGCAGAGCCAGAACCAATTCACCTCCTGCTAAAGCACTCCCAACTCAGGACACAGAAACACATGGAACAAGCAAGTTAGGATCACCTACTTACTCAACCTCGAACACGGCCCAGCATGCTAACCCTTGCCTTCCCACCTGAAGACTGACAGAGCAAAATTACTGTAGGACTAGGCAGAAATCATAATGTCGGATAATGGACCAGCGTTCATTTCCAAAGTTTTCACAAAGCTTCTTCAGATGACTGGGATTAAACATCACAAGACCACGACGTAACACCCTCAGTCGAATACGACTGAATGGGCACATCAGATCATGAAAGGGTGCTTAAGAGCATTCCTGCAAGGCCACAAGAACTCATGAGGTCCACTCTTCAAAACATTTCAGTATGCGATGAATTCAGCTCCACACATCCCAGCTCCACACATCAGTACTGGAGAAACCCCGTACTACTGGCCCAAGAATCCCACTTCACGTTTTAAGTCTATCAGACGAAAGGACTGATGTTACACCATAAGAGTATGCCAAACAACAAGTCAGGAAAGGAGAACGTCAAGGACGTAGCAGCAGCAGATCTTGTGAAAGCAACATGTTCATCCAAAATAAATTATGAAAAGTACCACAGGAAAGTGGAATATGGGATCGGAGACCCGGTAAAGACCCGCAAACACGTCCTTTCTGACGCAGACAAAGGCCTCACAAGAAAGTTGCAACCTGCCTACAATCACCCTACTATGTCACAGCAACGAAAAGTCAAGTTACCTACAGAATTGTGTCAATCACAGATGTCGTGGACCAAAAAACCATCAAAGTGATGGACATGGAGACATATTGGGACAGTGACACAGTGGACAGAAAGGGCACAAACGATCAGCCATGGAATCTGGTCCCAGCCATACAAAAGTTAGTGGACCAATCAGACAGGGAAGATTCTGACAACACAACACATCAGAATCATCAGATTCCGACTCAGAATCAGACCAGGAATGGCAAGCAAATGATGATGACCAAGACTCGTCAGATTCAGACGCTGAGGACAACAACAGGCCATCACAATCTTCGGATCCCGTACCTGTCAAACGTCAAAGACGGCAGGCAAACCGACCAGCACATCTGGACAATTATGTTCTGTTTATGTCAAGCAGCGACCATACTTTCCTTCAACTTGAAGAACAGGAACAGCATTCGGTAGATGGCTTCAAAACTAGAAGAGTTACCGAAGGACCAGATAGGATGACCCGACAGCATGATATCAGTTCTAGGATTCTTGGTCTCATGCACTAATTATGCTCAAAACACAAAGGAATGGGTTGAGGATGCATACAAGCAAAGGTCGCAGAGGATAGAGTGGACCACATCTTTAAAAATGTTGAAAGCAGCCGTGCAGCCTAGGAATTACAAATTATGACGAATGCAAGTCATTGTCTACAACGCCTTTAAATAGGATGCGACGCAGGAATCCAACACAACGGGTAAAAAAAAGGCGTGGAAGAGAGTGAGCGCACGTTAATGATTGGCTCCTGGAACCAGCAAAGTGTTGTTTAAGGTGGCATGAGGACTAAAAAAATATTTTTTTTCGATTTTTTTCATTCCGGCATAATTTGGTAGCCTGGTGTCTGTAGAACATTTCTGCATACTTATTTTTACGATTTTCCTTCTATAACATCAAGAAAATAAATGTTGACTGCAGAGGGAACAGGTTTCCAAACTTGTAAATTGAGCCTCTTCTGAAATACTGCAAATGTGCTGGAAAAGTTATAAAAAAAACTGCAATATCAACGTACTCGAAGAAATTTCAATGTACTAGATGCTGTTTTGGTCTATAACAGTGGCCATTCATAAAAAAAACTAGTGCTGAAAAAATTGGGATGTGTTGTCGGCAAGCTGTGTGAAGATGTTCTAAAAAGGAACGATAAGCAGCGCATCTCACATAGCTCACGAAGGCTAAAATGAGACTAAAATCTAAAAGGTAATACATTAGAAATGTAAAAAAGGGGCATGAACAGTCTTAGGCTAAATTTTACGTCCCTGGAGATCACAAAGATGCCTGCAAGTATGTGTTTTTGATGCATGTTTAACATTCTTCTGACATAAAAAAGTTTCTCAACTTTGACTGCATTTTTACTGCATTTCTTTTTTCTGCAGCGCACTGCAATAGTTGATGTACCTTTTCTCGCAAACTACTTGTCCGATTGTCACCATTTTTGTTTTGTTTTGCTCAGTAGACCTGTGGGAGTAATCTGAAACTCTGAAATTTAATAATATATACAGTAATCAGCTTGAAAAATTGTAAAAAAAAAAATCAAAAAATGAGATTTTTTTATGGAAAATTTTGGAAAAATAAAAAATTGCAACCAGTATTTTTTAAACATGTTTTTCTGAGTTTCAGCATGTAGCCACATACATTAGCTCTTCAAAAAGTCCAACCTATCATTGGTAGAACATTTCAGTCCAGACGCTAAGCAATGTTTTATTTTTTAACAATTAAAAAAAAAAAGTTTGGCTCCAAATTTAAAATTATTAGGCTCGTTTTGAAGGTCTATTAAGTGCCTACCCACATGAAAATTTTCATAACGATAGTTAAAATAGAACCGTAGAAAAAAATTCCTAAAGTTTAGCCCTCATGCCACCTTAATCCTAGGAATTCTAGGTTTCTACTTCAAGTGTTGTGCCAAAGACAAAGACGTACCTACGGGAAGCACCTTCAGTGTTTTCCTTCGAACTAAGATATACCCTCAGGACACAATTTTTTGTGTGCTTAGGTCGACTAAGTCATACCTTCGGGGCGCACCACATTTCAATTTTGGACCAGAAGCAAGAAGAAGAGGCGCACGTAATTTCACGCATGCTGCGTGTAATTTTTTGCCAAGCGATGTGCACGCAATCGTATCTGTTCTCGCAATTCGTGAAACTCTGTATTTTGTATTGTACTTTTTCGATTTCGGTTCTAATTGTAACTCAGCCACAGTTGAGCCAAATTGCAATTAAATTTTAGTAAGGATCCGAGCATTGAGTGTTGGCTCTCACGATTTTGGGGGAGAGGGAGAGTGTTAGGACATGCAAGTCCCATATCCTAGCACCTTTCACCCTCTATCGACCAACCAGCACCCTACGCTCACTGGCTGAAAGATCATGTGACCACTTCCACCAATGGTCCTGTCTCACTTGGCAACATGACTTCGCATGGCTCAGTTCATGTCGAGTGAGACTCCGCAAATAAATGGAGATTCAAGTGAAAAGTCACCTGTTCTCATCATTCCGACTCTTAAAGGGAAGCCATCCGGAGCAACAAGTTTAGTGAACCCCAACAGTATTAACAATTTAGGTGGTAATTGGTTGTAATTTATAAACACAGGATCAATTAAAAATACGAATTATACTAGATGTTAACAATTTAGATTGACAGAGACTAGGTTGTTATGTACCAGCATAGGATAAATTATAAATATAAGACTTATCACAACTGATAATCTAATAGAAATTAGGATAGTAAATAAGGATATGGATAAGATAAGATTATGGGCTCCCTCTAAATTAGCTCATGGTGAGTGTAGTATATGTGACGCACCTTGCACATATACCTGTTATCCATTAAATATGCATCAATGTCCTGGTGGTGATTCTGTTCATCACCCATCAATTGCTATGTAAAGCTTGGACAGCAAGCCAAATCTTGCTGTTGCTTGCTGTCCACTGGTTATCGTTTATGTGTTCGTTCGTCTTGCACTCGGCACTTTTCATATATATTACACATGAATATATTTTTGTTTGTTTGTTTGTTACAGAATGCATATTTCGTCGGCTTTTTCTATTCACATTTTGGCTGGCTTGACATTTATACTGACTGGATCCTGGTGGATAGACGGTATGACACATCGCTACTGCCAGTGCTTGATCAGCAAGAAGAAGTACCAAAACACCTTCTTCTATTCTAGACAGTCATGGAAAAAAATCCCTCTAGATTGCTGGCTCATTTTTTGTGTGTCAATTTTAGCGCTGTGCATAACGTTCGACGGACTTGTGCTAAATGATTATCCGGGTAACCCTATGGTAGAACACGTTCAGCATTTGGTGATTCCTATTACGCTTTTGCTATCTTCAGTTGTTCAAATGCTAGAGTGTCACAGATTACGGGTGTTTAAAGATGCCTCCTACGTAACTGCTATTTTAGCACTCTTATCAATATCATTGATGTTAGCATATCACGGTGATCGCCCGTCCACTGACGCACATTGTCACATACTAGCATTTTTTTTAAGTTTGTCGATTTCCTGTTTTGTTATTGCAGAAGTTGTATTCAGAAATTGTTTCATAGTTGCTCTCTTGCGTGCGTATTGCTTGATTTTTCTGGGAGTATGGTTGGGTACCCTAGCTTTCATACTGCCTGCACAGACAAACGACGAGTGGGTTAAAAATTTTAATTGGAACATGGAGAAACACGAAAACATTGTATTAGCAACCACGTTTTTCACGATGCTTGGAGTAACGGCCTTTGTATATGTTTTAGTTCTGTTTGCTTGGATTAGCAGGCACTATCCCAAACATATATTAATGTGTGATGATGACTGCGATAATGAAAAAAGCACAGTATAGAACCGATAGGATGCTGAGGGCAGAATTTAGCTGAATTGATCACTTTGGGTAGAAGTATTAAAATTGGTCTTTTGCTATAGAACCACTTAGGGGGCGGGGGCACCATATTGGTGGCTATCTTGGAAAATGGCGTTCAAGAAATATTATTTTTTGCTTTGAGTTGCTAAACCATTCATTAGATTGAAAACAAACACGAAATATTCAGATGAAAATTTTCTGCTAAAAAAGACACAAATTGTACGTACAAGAAATCCTTGTGTCCTAAAATCAAGCTTCAATAACATTATGTCCAATTTACGCTATTTGAGGTGTAATGTATGAATTGAGGAAGTTTATTCTCTGGACACGTGTCGTAAGTTGTAGGAGGGGATCCTCTATTCCCAAATAACTCAGTTGGAGCTCCAATTTCTACACAACAAACATGTTTAATTCATACTCGTGAACTACATAATGAGAGGTAACACTTGGCATCGAGCCTCACTCTAACGCAACTATAATGCAACTACAACAGGAGGCGACAAAAGCGCAGTCGCTTACGATAAGCGTTACATACTTCCATTCCACTGATATTAACCTCCGGGCAATTGTTGTTCTCACCTTTTGCACGAGATCCAAAAATCACATTAAATTTGCTTAAATTCTTCCCCAAACATGTCGTTCGCCAAAAGTTTGTGCCTTTTGCAGGAAGTCCAAATTTAAAGACGGGAAAGCCAAAGGCTCACAAGAAATAACTAATACAGACGCAAACCTATTTACGTTGCCTTTTGGACTTATATATCAGACTGCCTGAGCGGGGAATCGAACCCAGGGCCTTTGGAACCAAAGGCCGAGGTCCTAGCGCTGGCCAGACTGACATGTTTATATGTATATATGTACGTGTTAAATGCTGCCTATGGACGTTTCTTTTTAAAAGGCCATGTCAGTCTGGCTCAGCGGTAGGACCTTGGCCTTTGGTTCCAAAGGCCCTGGGTTCGATTCCCCGCTCAGGCAGTCTGACATATAAGTCCAAAAGGCAACGTAAATAGGTTTGCATCTGTATTTAGGAAATCCAAAGTTACATAAAATTTGCTCAAAATATTAACAGAACATGACATTAGGATTTTTCATTAAACATGTCTTCACTCTAATTATCACCTAAACATGACATGGGGACGCCTAATTTCCAATTCTGGAACCACACAAATTCGAAAATTGCATTTGTCAATCCACAAACCTCCTTCTAGAATTTCTGTACAGGCTAGTATCTTTGCATAGGCTAACAACAATTACAAGTAATCAAGTTTTCAGTAATGTGCCACAAATGAAACAAGTTAGGCTAATCATTTTCACTCAAGCAATCTTCAATGCTCAAATTAATTTAATCACAGTCACAGCCTGTGTGTAGGCCAACTGCAGACTGCAAGTTTAGGCACACACATTGGCTGCTGATCCTCCATGTTAATCTCCCTGCAAACTAAGTTGCCAAGTGCAAAAACTAGTGCATTACAGTCTGTTTACTTATAGGCTCCAAGTTTCCATTTTTCTCTCGTTTCCCCCAAAATGATTGGTTTTTTCGAAATGACAATATGACGAGTCAACTAAAATTAAGGCTGTAGCACTTAATCTGAAAAAGGATGCCGAGAAAATACTCCACAAATACATTCAATCTTGCAAACTTACACAACTGCTTCACTTCAGGGGAGAATATTTATAAAACTACCATTCAATTCAAAACAGTCTGACACCTTCCCAATTCTCAGTCAGCACTGCTTATGATACGGGATTAATTTGCTTAGACTGGTAGGCTACCCTTTCCTCCATCAGTTTCTACTTGCAATAATTCTACCATTTACTGCACACAGGTATGTTTACAGTTATGCTGTTCATTTGTCTTACCGCACACACCACTCCCGCACACAGCACTTTAGTAAATTAAAACCTGATATTCTACATATCCTTATTGCACGCAGCACTTTAGTTTATAGATTACTAATTCTGCATGTCATTTACATTGTTTCTGCATTTTCCTCATTTTCACAGGCTAGTCTTGAGTTTTCTTTTTTCTCAAAAATTCCAATCAACCACAACAGCATGTGAACTTTAGCCAATCACCCCCTTTTTATTATAACAAACCTCGCTCCAATTCAATTCAATTCAAATGTGGTTTATTAGGGTCCCGACCCGCAGCCATGCGCTCTCCCTAATCCAACAACCAGCTTATTAGCAGCCTAGACTGCTTTCAACTTGCCTATTCCCCCGAAATTGCTCTTTTTCAGTTTACACACAACTGTCAATTAAGCAAGGTTTGAACTAAACAAACGACAGATCCTCTTTACAAGCGACATTATGTAATATGGCTCCCTAGGTGCGAGTGTTTTTAGTTTACCCAACAACCTTCCGAAGAACATACCGTACATGTCTATTCTGCAGTCCTAGTCAAATCTAGTTTAACAGACCTTTACGGCTTCCAATTTATAGAAATCTGAAGTTAAAATACTTATGCTTTGCTCGATTATTGAAAACGGTAGTCTCTGACCTCAAAATAATAAAATCATAACGATAGTGCAGGGTAACTACCGACGATTCACCTACAATATGTTGCCGATACATATTTTACAGCACACCTTGAAAATTGTTGACTCTCTTTTAAAACCCCTACTTAATTTTGTGACCTTACTCACACTTAAAATTAAGTTTTCCTTTCACACCATCCACAAACAACAAACACATTTTCTATAGACTACTGTCTCTACAGGCTACTGCTGTTGGTCTCTATAGGCTACTGTCGATCACTATAGGCTGCTTAACGGGATTATTCATTTTTTTAATCACCACACTGTATTAGGAATAGGCTACTTTAAATGTTTGATTTTCTCCATAACTGAATCAAATTCACACCGTTAGTAAGAAATTTAATGTGGCACTATCACCGATTGAAAAGCGAGCGAAAATACCATGGCCCCATCTAATGGCAGTAATACCTTTACAGTTTGCTCCCAGGTGCACGAGAACGTACCAAATTTTCACTAAATAGTTGAGGGGGGCGTGGCTTGTTTGTTTCGTTAAAAGAAATGTCGTTGTGCATTTCTTCGCTTGGTGGAAGCAAGTGCTAAATAGTACCAGATAGGGCTAG
Organism: Lithobius niger; assembly: GCA_023313725.1. Lineage (NCBI taxonomy): Eukaryota > Metazoa > Arthropoda > Chilopoda > Lithobiomorpha > Lithobiidae > Lithobius > Lithobius niger. The sequence continues at coordinate 11,671 of JAHWFP010031408.1, forward strand.
ATGTTGCCAGATTCTGCCTCCTTTTAATCGGTGATAGTGCCACTTTAAAAATGGTCAACCGCTTAAACCTAATTCGCAACACATTTTAATGTCAATCCATTGCCAGGATTCCTTGAAAAAAAAAAGTTAAAAGTTATTTTGCCTAATGGTTGCAAACAAAATTGTTTAAAGGAAGAGCCAGAGCTCCATCGTTAACCCAGCAATTTCACGACGAACGACGCTTAATTTCCCATCGTTATTCCAACACAATCATACTCACTGTCCCTCGTACTCACTGTGCTTGTAGATTTTCAACTGGTGTCGCTCCACCGCTGCTCATGCTAAATATCCGAAGTCGGGTTCTTTCAGTCCGCCCAATGTGTCGTGAGTTGTTCGAATCCATTTCTTCGTGACATCAATTTGTAGAGGGAGGTTCGAGTCAAAAGTTCGTAACGCCAATTTGTAGAGCTTTCGATTCTTTTAGTTTGGGCAGCCAATATGTAGAGATGTTCGAGTCCCGACTTCGAAGCTTCGTTTTTCAGTGTTAAATTCGAGTCCATGTTTGCGGCACCATTTGTAGAATGGGATCCGGTACTCCTCAGATAACTCAGTTGGAGCTCCAGTTTGTACACAACAAACGTGTTTAATTCATACTCATGAACTACATAAAGAGAGACAGCACTTGTCATCGAGCCTCACTCTAACCAAACTACAATGCAACTACACTAAGTAGCGGCAAAAGTGTGATCGCTTAGGATAAAATACAATAGCGTGTGGTGGGTCGCTTATGATGATAACAAGCATCCTTACGAAGTGCGTGGTTTTGTCTGTCATGTCTATATCCATCCTTCATCAAAGTAGGTTTCGTTAATTACAAATTTGAGCATATTGGCTGACAATCGCTGATTTTCGTTTGCTTCCATCACTCAATCAGCGCATCCCTCATATCATTTTAAAACCTTCTTACCCCTTGCCTTCTTCTCACTTGCCTACAATGACCGTGTGGGGTCAATGATTTCTATAACAAGCACTGTGAGCAAATGCCCATTTCCAGTTTGCCGTCGTCTCACTTCCCACAAGGAAGTTACTGATTGCTCTTCACATGCTAACTCAATATCTCATGCCCCCCTCCCCCCAAAAAACAGTAGCTCTTTAATAGGGTTTAGATGGCTACGTATTTTGTCACTATTCGTTTATTAGTGTCATCCCATAATCCCATTTCACGTTTGTTTTAAACTGTAAGAGGAAAAACCCTGATCGTTTCAGTTTTGTTGGTTGATAATGCATTTGCATATTTCTTATGTTTATCGTGTTCAAATTGAAGATAAAAAAAAAAGACGTCCGAAATGTTCTTCTTGTCTGCAATAACAGCGTGGTGCCACCAAATTTCTATAGCAGGCACCCCAAACAACTGCTTATTTCGAGCACTGTCAGCATCCTTTTAATCTAAGCCTATGCCTTGCGGCTGGCATTTACCGATTTGCATTTTTGCCTAATTACAATGTTTAAAACAGTGTAAAACAATGGAACTAATCATTCAGGGCCCAGTAATTCCAGAATGGCAAGACCAATTGAAATTCTGATGTTGATGTGCAAATTTGCACCATGGTGGCTGTTCATAGAGACCAATTGAAATTCTGATGTCG
>JAHWFP010031409.1:0-15299 GCA_023313725.1 Lithobius niger
AAAGAAGTTAGAATTTAACAAGTCTGCAGTGAACCCTTGAAATTACAATTTATTGGATTTCATTGGTTTAGGTACATTAGGCGATTCCTTCACGTCATAGACACAACTGCTCAGAATGCCTTTTTAGCGTCACACCATTGTCTGTGCGAACTTCAAACCGTTGAAATCCCAGATCTTGAGAGACTTGAGCTGGCAACCATTTTCGTCCTATATAGTGTGAATGGTTGCGCGCTCACACTAATGACTCGTCATTTATTTTATGTGGAGCCTAAGGGCGCGTTTACGCAACAAGTCATTCTCGCTCGTCGAATGCTATTTGCTAGTCAACCGTTATCAATTTATGATTAGTTTCCCGTTGCTACTAAATGAATGCGGTAATAGATAACAAATTGTATGTATTATAAATAACAACACGGATAAAGGACAAAGTGCTACAGTAATTTTAAACATTGCTACATGAGTGGTGTCATTTCACACTATTGCCAAAATTTGCTATACTCCCTCAAAGTACAGCTTCTGTCAATGATCAAACGTCGGTAGAATAAATAGCTTCTCGCAGCGAGAATTCAAAAGCCAACATGACGTCCATTTCGTGGCTATCAAATCGAAGACAAACCATCGAATGCCCGGCATACAAAACAGTCAGACGGCAACAGTCTGTCGTCTTGTACTGCAGTAAAAATAGTTTTCTTATTGTCATAAATCAACGACCAAATGTTGCAAGCCTCGTACGCCGTGTCTCGAGGCACGAGGAGAAGATTTGCGTCGGCGTCGTTGCCATGGTTACTAAAACGCATAGACAACTCGAAAGCCGCAAACTCCGGTAAAGGCGAGAAGCAGCCATCAGATTTAGTACTGATTAATTAAAAGCTAGTGAGCGAGAAAACTGTCGTTGCGTAAACGAGCCCTAATGCAGGTGAGCTCTTGATTGGGTTAGGCTGTTTCCTATGAACAATCTTAATAGGATTTGGTAACAGTACGTTTAACTTCCTCTCCATTTCCCGACCAAGGAAAAGTTTCGTAGGCGTTTGCAAGGTTGTATCATTTGGGGTGATTCTGGCTGATGTCAAATAATTATTTACAGGTCGTTTCAAAGACCCCATCTGCCCTTTCAGCATTATAGACTCTTTTGAATGACCAGACAAAGATTTCAGGTTTCCCCTTGCACCGTGTATTATACCTATACTTGCACGTTATTAGGCTATAGGCCTATAGATCAGTGACACGACGTAGTATTATTGTATATATAACTATGCTGGAGCCCTAATGGGTTAACTACAAGGGGCACTGCAGAGAGAAACAGAAGGGCGTCATACTGAAGCCGATGCTGTGAAGAGTGATTTCTTAGACCTAAACCGCGCGATTTTTGTTGTTGGAGAAAACAACGTTATTTTAAGCCTAAGAAATCCGCTCTTCCGTTGTTTTTCACTCCATTTTTATGTAGTGCACCTTGTAGTTATGCCCTCCAAAACCAATACTGGTGCCAATCTGGTGCCAATATGGCAGCAAATGTCACTGCTCTATTCATTCTACTAGATAGTGCCTCGTATATTAAACCTACACTTGCAATATACTATGACTATTTTTTCGTTTGTGTAATTCTCGTTATCCAGTGTTAACTAAGCAAAGCGATTCAGAAATTCCAGATTGCGTTAAACAGACAAAATTGTTTTCCCTAAGTCACAGAATGATCGGAAGAATCATAAGTACCCTTGATACCTTCCAGTTGCGATCTTCTTGGCTGGTAATTCTCTCCCAAGTGTGTTTATATAGTGCAGTGAAACGACGTAGTATTATTGTGTATAACTCTATGCTGGAGCCAGTAACTGGGTTAGCTGCAAGGAACACTGGAGGGAAAGGGGGAAGATCGTCTTATTGAAGCCAATGCTATTAGACTGGATTTCTAAGCCTATAACGCGCGATTTTTGTTGTTGGAGAATACAACGTTCTTTTAAGCCTAAGAAATCCGCTCTCAAAGCACTGTCTTGACTAGAAGTGCCGTTGTTTTCCGTTACAATTTAATCTAGTGCACCTTGTAGCTATTACCTCCAAATGGTGTCTCGTAGCCAATATAACGTCACTTGACGCTGCTCTATAGGAGGTTACTGCACTCGCAAATGTTCCTGAATGCCGCCATTCCTATAGGTACTCAATATTTAAAGTTTTGTTTTTATTATTTGCAGGTCCCCCTTTCGTGAGACCCATGCCCAACGTGTCATCCATTGCCGGAAGTGATATGGTCCTTAGATGTCGCGTGGCTGGACATCCTATAGACACCATTCGATGGGAAAGAGGTAAGCGAATTGTTTAGATTCAACAGTGCAGTTTAAACCCATTCTATTGTTATAGGATTTGGAATATGGCTTCTTTGCTTACGCTGAAACTTAGGATAAGATCCTGAACTTGCCACTTCAGACTTTGCTCTCTGAAGTTGTTTCGGTGTCGGGATGTGGAAATTTAATCCCTCATTACGCTGGCCCTCCAAACAAGACAGAAAGTGGGCGTAATGAAAACGCATTGATTATATATCCGATTTGTTTCCCATTTTTGTTAAATATTTTAAATTTTTACCATAACGCTGCACTGCTAAATCCATAATTTATGTCAGACCACTTTTGGAATACGCCACCCCAGTTTGGTCCCCCTATCTAGTTAAGGACATTGACCTCCTTGAAACTGTGCAACGTAAATTCACTAAAGGCATTGCAGGCGTACGAGACTTGAATTATTCTGCGCGCCTTACGGCTACGGGCCTCGAAATCTTTGAATTACGTAGAATTAGATATGATCTAACATTAACTTTTAAGATTCAACATGGCATTACTGCTGTTTGCCCCCCTCTTTTTGACATGTCACCTGACCCAGCACGTACGTGGTCATGGTTGGAAGTTGGTGGCGCAGGGATCACGCTTGGACTGCCGCCGACACTTCTTTTCGGTACGCGTGGTGAATGTATGGAATTCACTTAGCGCGTCTACTGTAAACCAACCCACAGTGCAGGGTTTTTATCGTCGGCTTAGAGAGGAAGATCTTGAACCATTTTAAAAGCGCCCCATCTCTTGACTATACCTGGTATTTGTTCTCTCCCCTTAGTCTTGTTGCCCATAATCTCCACTTTCATTTAAATTAGGCTCGGTGTCAGAGGTTCACAGCCCTTCCGTTGTCCTACCACAGTTTCTGCGGTGACCTTGCATATTATTATTATTATTATAATTAATCCATAAAAAAAAAACAGTCCGTAATAAATTCATAAGTGGTTTCTGCATTGCATGATAACATAAAGCATCAACAGTTGATGAAATTTGTATGTTATAAGTTTAAAATATTTCTTAATTGGCCTACTACTGACTACTACGCATGCGTTCAACACTTGTAATTCGTTCGATGCGTATGTACGTTAAATATTTATCCATTGTTACGTTAAATATATCCCCCCTCCCCCCAACAAATAGTCCGAAATAAACTCAGAAACTTTTCTGCGGTGCATGACTGCGACATGTTTGGGCCTTTTAACTCCTTTCACACCCTTCCTCTGTCACACACATTTGGGGATCCCATTGGGGACCTTTGGGTCCCTGTCAGGTCTAGCCTAGGTGGTAAGGCTTTCATATAACTAGGGCTGGCTATTAGTGAGCCCCCGTTCCTTGCCAAACCCGTTGCTATCGCAACAAATATAATATTATTATTATTATTATTATTATTGAAATGCAGTAACATTTACTAAAATTGCTAAGTCAAAACAATTTCTTAATAGGGGGGGGGGTTGAGGCTTAATGGCGCGTCGACAACTTGGTCATTAGCGCCAACCTCAGTCACAGTGCAGTGGTCCGGGTTGCCACTGCACCACACATTACAGAGATGTTATTCAAACCCCTAATCTCAATCTTAGTCATACATCTGTACCTCCTGCAAAAATTGAAAAACACCGGACAGGAGGACAGACTTATCGCCCAACTGACGCGCAATGTCATGCGGAAGATGGAACCGACGACGAACACCATCAAGATGGCGACAATCAACAAGTAAGTGCCGGACCGTAAGTGGCCGTCGACACCAAGAACATTCAGGAGGGTCAACCCCCCGCAAAAGGAAACAGTGAGTAAGTCGGGTGTGACCAATTCGCAAACGGGCCAACACAACCCTACAACCCTTTTCTTAATAGGCCTGGCCTACTACTCATGCGTTTGCCACTCGTAAATCGTTTGATACATATGTATACCTGAAATATAGCCGTCCGTTGTTAGGTAAAATATAGCAAACCTCTCCCCACCCGCCCCCCGCCCCCCCCGGCCCCCCGTCCCCAACGAAATCGAAATTGTGTGTAATAAATCAGTTATTTTCTTCTGCGGTGCATGACTACATAATGCAGCAACAGTTACCATACTAAAACCCAAAGTATAAGTTAAAACGATTTCTTAATAGGCTATAGTTGTGCCACTCATGTGTTTGTCACTCGTAAATTGTTTGATACACAAATATGTAAAATGTAGTCAGTCCGTTGTTACGTAAAATCTAGTCCCGACCCCTCCCGACAAAATAGTGCGTAATAAACCTAGCAGCTTTTCCTGCGGTGCATGACTACAGAATGCAGCAACAATTACTAAAATTACTAAGTTAAAACTATTTCTTAATGCGCCTATACTATACTCATGCGTTTGCCACTCGTAATCGTTCGAGTCACAGGCGTGTAAAATATTTATGCCCTCCGTTTATTGGTCCAGCGCTGTCAGTCAAAACAATGGCCTCGGCAGTCACTATTTCCATTCTTCTTGAATTTTCGGTGAAAAATTCCGCCGGTCGTGCTCTTCGGAAGTAAATAAATACAGATGCAAACCTATTTACGTTGCCTTTCAGACTTAAATGTCCGACAGCTTGAGCGGGAAATTAAGCCCACGACCTTTGAAACCAAAGGCCAAAGTTTAGTTTAGTTCAGAGAAACAGCAAAGCCAGAGTCTTGTAGCTGACACGGGTTTGTTAGTATGGCTTAGCGTTAGTACTTCGGCCATTAGTTTCAACGGTCGTGGGTTCAATTCCTTTTCGGGCAGTCTGACAAAATTTTTAAGTCCAAAAGGCAACGTGAATGGGTTTGCTTCTGTTTTTATTTAGTTCTGAGAGGATGAACGGCGGAATATTTCACCGAAAACCCAAGAAGAAAGGAATTGGTGACTGATGTTTCCTTCTATTTGCGGTAATTGTGTTAACACATCTCTGTAATGCTCTAAAATTCCTATAAAAAAAAAAACAAAAAAAATTACCTTACATTTGCACGGAAGGCGCAAAAAGTCACGGAACCAGTTAAAAGATTAAGATGTAAAGCCAGTCGACTCAGATGGGTTAAATTAATACAGATGCAAACCTACTTACGTTGCCTTTTGAACTTGTATGTCTGACTGCCTGGTCGAGGAATCGAACCCATGACCTTTAATACCAAAGGCACAGGTCCTACCACTGAGCCATACTGACACTTCCGCCAGTTTGGCTCAGTGGTAGGTCCTGTGCGTTTGGTTTCAAAGGTCGTGGGTTCGATTCCTCGCTCAGGTAGTCTGACATATTAATCCAAAAGGCAACGTAAATATAGGTTTGCATCTGTATTTAGCCAAAAAAGATTATTAGCCGCCACATTGCTTCGAATGATAAGGTATTTTTTTTTTATCTCGTGTATCGTTATGCGTTCTAGTTCCTTTTTTAAAACCTTTCGCGCATTTGCTATAATTTGGAAAAACGCAGAAAAGGTAAACATCGTTCATACACCTGCTCTCTAAAGGTACATTCGCTCATTTGTAGAGCTGTTCCCCACTGTAGCACCTCTGTTCCCATGGTAGTATGTTGCTGCGTGTTAAGTAAAGAACGCTGACACTATGTTTTGATTGGGAAGGACATAGAACAACGCTCATAAGTCTGAAGTCTTCATTCTCTGCTAAGTCCGAAAAGGTGTTGTTCTCCGGTCACGTGACAAAATACCTGTTTATTAACAACTGTAGAGACAGGAATGGAGTTCCGTTTCCGGAATTTTCTAAGGGGAGGCAGCGTTCCGTATGCTATGGAAAATAGCACGTGTTTCGAACGAGGCAAACCAGTCTCGCAGCTAAAAAAAAAATTGCAAAAATCCGATTTGATCGTATATGTTTATTTAGCAGATAATAATTATCGCTTCGTATATTAATTTATTTTGCATTTTACTGGTAAATTAACGGCATCGAAAATATTATTTTTTCTTCGAGTTGAGCTATTAAATACTTGTGCGCATGCACAAAGTCAACACCCGCGTTTTAATGCATTCGTACTTTTATTTAGGATCTTAATTTGTATTCTAATTTGTATATTAATTATTCTTTAATTTGGTTAAAAAAAATGTATGCGGTGTTTGTCTTCGCTCACGGGCAAGCAGCTTTCTGCGCGGCCGCCGTGAGCTAAAACAAACACTGTGTACGTGTGCGGATTACGGCTCTACAAATTCGTTCTAAGACGTTTAAATTTCTGCCCTCTAAAACGACCGTTCCGTGGATTTACAAAGCTATTGGAGCCATATTGAATCAATTTCAGATAGATATCGAATACTGCCATGAATTTTTATATGTATTAACAGTTTTATTTTCACCTGAAGATGGGAGGTTGACCTCCCGAAACGTAGTGTCTTTCTTTCTTGTGCACAATACTGGCTGTAACTCCCTCTTCGTATTGAACACGGAACATAGAATCTTGCTAGGATTATGAAGGGGTCTACAAGGTCCTTGCAGGATCATGCACAAGATCGTATGCAAGTTCCTGTAGGATCTTGGTGCATATCTTGCAGGGTCCTGTAGGATCCTGCTGAAAAATCGTGTAGTATATAGTCGTATCCTGCAAGATCCTGTACTCGATCTTGTACCAAGATCTTGCAGGACCCCTGTATGAACTTACAGGATCTTACAAGAACTTACAAGTTCTTGGATAGGATCTGCTAATGTCAAGGACATGTACCTCCCCCCCCCCCCGAGAGGGCAGGGGCCTTTTCCTTTTTTCTGGGACCTTTTTTTAGGTGGTGTTTTCACCTCTTTTTACCCCTCATTGCCCCACTTTTGGGGATTTAATCTTTTCTTAACCTCTTCTGCTCCTATCTGCACTACTTTCTTAGCCTTTATTGTCGCTTTTTTTTTTTGCCTTTTTTTTTGGCCCTTTTACACCACTGCTCCAGCAACTGTCGGCCATTGTTTGTCGGAGAAAGGGCACTTAACCATGACGACAGGGGTTAGCGCCCACCGCCCCCAGTGTGTGCACGTCCCTGGATATTGTTGCTTTTGACGGTGAAGAAGACTCACATAATGGAGCCGAAAATTAAACATTGCTTTGGTTTGAATTGCGGATCCATGTCAATAAGGAGACATGTTCATTTACCACTCACTTCATCTCGCAGGCCAACTAATTTTGGACTTGTGACTTGATCTGGCTTACACAGGAGATGTGGATGGTGTTTTGAGTCACTTCGTGCGCGGAACAGGAAGTAAGGGGAGAAAGGCATCGACTTTAAAATTTTTCTTCGTTATTCTTTTACGGGCTGGCGTGTTTGTCTGTGGAGGTGGGGGAGGGGAGGGAGGGTAACTGGTTGACAGGCTTGTGTACAAAGGACGGACGATGAACAGTTTGCGGTGTCGGGAAGCACGAGAGCCACCATTTCCGTCGGACGACTCGTAACAGCTCTGGTCATTCGTCAGTGTCAACAAAATTAAGTTGTCGCTCCGGACACTGGATCGATGACGTCATTCAGACTGGCGGGGTCTGACCTCCCGTCGGCAAAGAGTGGTGGGGAATGGCAGGAAGTCCGAGTTTGACCAATCGATGGACGAATTGTTGTTGTCTAACGGAGTCCCGAGTCGTTCGTTGATAACCGCGTACCGATATGGCAGTGACCAGGGGCGCCGTAGGGTCTAAAGGGGGAGCTCAATAACGGCTAAAAATAATCAGTGTAGCCAAGGTTTTTGCCGGAAGTTAACCACCATGCGCTTCTATGCTCATCTAAACGCGGACACACTTAAGTTCACTTATTAGGTTGGGCTATCGACGCCATTTGCATTCTATCATACAATTATACAATGGCCTTGTCGCTACAGTGGCTTCTTACAGCATATTGCGTTAAGGAAGTAGCTTTATAAGCGTCCAATGCTTGTTCTATCTCATTGTATCAGGTGTGTTAAGTGCGTAACGTTTGTTCTCAAGTTTTAGAGGTGAACTCCCGGTTTCGCCATATCCTGTTTCGCCAAAAAGAAAGCAGGTTGAAAGCTTTTGCCTAAAGGGCAAATCCCGTTTCGCCAAAACTAATGGCACTCGGCGTGTCGCCGCAGTCGCCGTGAGGAGGTGGTATTGGCCCGTTTGCGCATTGGTCACACTCGACTTACTCACTGTTTCCTTTTTCGGGGGATTGACCCTCCTGAATGTTATTGGTGTCGGCGGCCACTTACGGTCCGGCACTTCCTTGTTGATTGTTGTCATCTTGATGGTTTTCGTCGTCGTTTCCATCTTCCGCATGACGTTGTGCGTCAATTGGGCGATAAGTCTGTCCTCTTGTCCGGTGTTTTTCAATTTTTGCAGGAGATACAGATGTATGACAAGATTTAGACTTGGGGTTTGAATAATATCTCTGTAATGTGTGGTGCAGTGGCAACCCGGACCACTGCACTGTGACTGAGGTTGGCGCTAATGGCCAAGCTGTCGACGCGCCATTAAGCCTCATCTCCCCCCCCCCAACTAATTTGACAAAATGTTACGTAGCCTACACGAAATTTATTACCTTATATTTCTGTGTAATGGCAAACATTTAACGGAGACAAGCAGTGGTAGAACAAGACCAATTGATTAATTTGCGTTTTGAAAACTGGCAATACAGACGGAAAAACGTGTACTTTAAATATTGTTTAGAATACTTAGGCTTCACTAGGTAAATGCCAAGGTTCTCTTTTAAGAATAGTGAGTTATACACATGATGGTTACCCTTTCCCAAACGGGAATTCCCGATTTGCGGAATCAAAATATTCTTCAAAAATTAACCATTGCAGAAGTTAAAGATGCATGGCTAATTGGAAGGAATTTGTGACTAGTTGCGGTTTCTGATGTCATGTGTTTAGCGAGGCACGTGATTTAAAAAAAAAATATTTTGCAAAATGGAATTCTGCAAAACAGGTGTTTGTCTATAAATGTCTGACCACTGCACTGTGACTGAGGTTGGTGCTAATGACCAAGTTGTCGACGCGCCATTAAGCCTCAATCTCCCCCCCCCCCCATTACACAAGAGTCATGTTTTTACTTTCGTGTGCCTAAGTTCTTGAACGGTATTTGGCGAAACGGGATTTGCCCTTTAAGCAAAAGCTTTTAATCTGCTTTCTTTTTTGCGAAACGGGATTTGGCGAAACGGGACGTAACCGTTTTAGATCCCTTTCATCGTTCACTCACCAGGGTGTTTCAGAGGTGTGCACCCGTTTCGTCGAATTCTGTTAAATACGGGACGAATACCAAATACCCTTTCAAGTAAGAATGCTTCTTTAACTTCTCTAATGTTAGATTTTTTAAACAATGCTTTGATTCGGCGAAACCTGATTCGACGAAACGGGAATCCCCCTTTTGACGAATTTTAAGCAATACTTCATTTTGGCGAAGCAGGTTTCGGCAAAACGGGCAACCAGTTTGACCCGTCCAATGGCATTTGCGCAATTGGAGTAGGAAAATGAGAGGAAATTGCAATTGACGAAAGGAACTCACGTTTTGAAGGAATTCTAGATTCCCGCCTGGGTCTGTACCAGGAAAAAAAGAGTAACTTTAAATTTCTAGTGCGAAGAGTATTGCATTGTTCGAAAGAACTATAAAAATTAGAACATTTCCGCAAACCAGTTTGTTGTCGATGGTCTTTCAAACCCAATTACCGACGCCAACAATAAGAAAAAAAGTTATCAGGCGGGGGGGGGGGGGGGGACTTTCGAAACACCTTGTATGTGATGTCGCGTTTTTTACCGACATTTGCGTTGCCGACACGATATTTTTGCCGACAATTATTTTACCCACACTTACTTTACTGAAGCAGTCATTTTACGGACATTTTTTAGGGATTTTAATAACAATTGTTGTAATTCCAAGGTCACTTTACCTACAGTCACTTTACTGAACATTATAACGTTGAATAATGATGCAGATGAGAGAGCCAAAATGAACAGAAGTTAAAGAAACGGAATTATGCTGTTAAATAATGAGACACACGCTAATGTGTTGTTCGCCAATAATGATAATATTAACGTCCATCCTATCCATCCAGATGAAACGTATATGAGCATGATGATCATTTTGAAACTTGTTCCTTATACAGCTAAGGCAGTTTGACAGTTGTCAGGCGTTACAATGTGACGCTGCCCATGATCTGTGAGTGGGCCGCGGACGCAGCTGGGCTGTATTGCGTGTGAATTTAATCGTTTTAACCTGTGAACAGGGCCATAAGGAGGGTTTTTGGCTGAAAACGAAATCCTGTGTTGTTTTATGCATCTTGCGTGGCTTTTTGCTTGTCAGAGGCAACCTATACTCTTACATAAAAAAAAAAAAAACCAGGGGTAGCCTCAAACTGGATTTTCGACTTTTTATCTCGTAATTGCTAAGAAAAATATGGATTTTACCAATTTATCCCCCAAAAGATGTAATATCTCCCCAAAATAAAACTTGCTAAGGTTTCCAGTTTAGCTTTAGACCGATTGAGGCCGTGATATCAAACGCCGGGCACTTTCGCCGAGTTAGTCCGACCGACTAAGACTTCAAACGTTAAATGAAATAATTGAAAATTGTGCAGGAAGCAATTTTCAAATACTTCATTTACCTCGTTCGTTGGGATTAACTTGGCGAAAAAGCTTGGCGTTTTATATCACGACTTTGAACGGCCGAAGAGCTAGGCGGGAATCGTTAACAATTTAATTTTGACGAGATTAGCATTAAATGAAGACACAATGGAGTCAACAATGTGAACACCTAAAACGGAAAGTATGTTTTTATGGTCATTCTTGATTTTTAGCTGTTCTCAATGTGGCCCCCATTTGTTTTATCGTTTAATACGCACACGAGTTTTTAAACAATATTATATTTCGACGCTGTTCCATCCCAACACCTTTAAGCTTCGTCTCTTAATCACAAAGCTTACTGGTATGCTTTTAATGTCAATGTTATTTAAGAAAAAAAAAATATGCGAAAAGATTGAAGAACAAATATTTTAAAGTACATTCTTAAAATTAAAACCATTGAAAATACGTGGGTTTGGGGCTGTCCACGATTTGCTAGGCGAGCCATTATTAGCAAACCTACTCCATTGTTTCCTCTCATTACGTGGTCAGTAACTGACGATACGGAGAGTTCCGTACCATGGACACAAAATAAAATATAAGCTTGGCACTGACCAGGGTAGAAGAATATGTTATGTTGCAAACAAAATCGTCAAGTGTGCCGTAAAAAAAGGGGATACATGATTGAAGTTACACTTTACTTTTTAAGGTAACACGGATAAAAATTGTGATTTTTAATTGAAATAATCAAATGTACAGTTGAGAAAATTGCATCTGTTTAAGTGGTGTTGTGCTTTAAGTTTTAAATATATGATCGGTAAAGCACAACAGCACTTAAACAGATGCAATTTTTTCAACTGTACATTGGATTATTTCAATTAAAAATCATCATTTTTTATCCGTGTACCTTTTAACAAGTAAAGTGTAACTTCGATCATATAACCCTTTTTTTTTACGGCAAACTTGACGTTTTTGTTTGTAATCCGTGTACCTTTTTTATGTCTGTGGCGTCGCGCAACAAAGGGTTATGCATGCAGTCGATTGTTGCTGGCCACTTTGTAACAATTCAACTCAGCTCTGAAAGCCTGCATTTACGAAATAAATAATCGTAACCATGGAGAATCTTGAAAACAAGAAGAAAGTCACTCCTGTCAAAAAGCGTACTCCTGTCAATACGCGTACTACGCGTATTAGTAAGTCCAAGGCATGACATCCTTTTGAGGTAGAGAAGAGTAGAAAGGCAGACAGTACGTTTGATGAAATACCGAAAGGTTCATTCAAAAAGTTGATAAGATTTCTAATAAAACGGCCTCCATGCTTGGAAGCAGTATTCAAAATGAGGTCTTACATAGTATGTGATAATTAGTTTTAATATGGAAGGGCTAACATTAATCAAGACGAAAGTTAGAGGTTCGAAGACGATTCGATACCGCTCAAGTTCTAACCCTTGCAGTGTGATTGCATCTTGCTTTAAGTTTCAATTGCATTTTTTGTAAATTTTTTTTTAACCTTTTTAATGTCGACTTTCATTCCGGGTAGTGAGATACTACTAGGCTGTTTAATTTTTTTAGCTAGGCCCTACTTAATTTTAACGTTTTTAACGTTACGAAGGTATCAATCTTATGTCAAGAGATTTTTAGAGATAAAACGACCTATTAACTACATTTTACTACAGTTCAAAATTATGGGCATGGGCATTTATTCTTCGGTAAAATAATTGCCGGTAAAATACATTCCTCTGTAAGATGGTGTCGGTAAAATGATTTTCGGTAAGGGGAATACCAAACCCCTTTGTATACGTGTCCCTTCACATAACGTCGTTTCACAGCCCCTCCAAACTCTCTTTTTCCCCACATGGTGTAACGATGGGCGCCCGCCCAGTTAAATTATTGCTTGTAAGCCAGATTTACTCCTTGATGTAGCAATAATCTGAACAATGGAAGTGTCTACACCACGTTGGTAAACAGACCGATTTCAAGTCTAGCCCGAAAACCCCACACCATTTATCGTCCGTGCCATTCTGGCCAACCAAGCGGCTGACCAGCAGTCAATCCTAATCTCGTACTCGCTATAGGCTATAAAGGGTTGAAGGCAAAGCCAAAGGCATCGATCTTATTCTGCTTTACTCCATTCCAAGCGTTCACATAAAGAGATGAATGGGCTTTGGTCTAAGAATACTCCGACCGTGTGATGGATGGAAGTGGGGAACGAACCATACATCATGTAGCAAGAACCAGTGCCTGCCCCAACCCAACCCACCCACCCAAACCCCTCAGGAATCAAGACAAAGGTAGCATGCGATGGTTTAACACACGCTACTGGGTTTTGGGACACATTTTTTGCCCCTTGGGAGGCATACTTCAGAACTGGAGCGGTCGCTGCTGAGATTTAGTTAACAGCGAAGGACGGAGGTTTATTATTTGATTTAAAACTTTGTGTCTGTTTTCGTTTTATTCCACGCAACTTCACCCATGTCGCTTGTAAGCCCTGGATTCTCGGACGATTGTCTTCCACAAATAGGATGTAATAAATAGAGACAGGGGTTTATAAATACACACAACGTGGGAGTATCCGCGTTGTAACTCTCGCCATGCATTACACCACTTGTCACAAGGCCGTCTGGGAGAGAAGCTGCTGAATGAGCTTTCTGGCTTTAAAGGCGCCTTTTCACCTTTTCAACTCCTGGATGCAGCGCCGTAGAATCTTCGAACAAAATAGCGGTAAATAAAAAAAAAATGGAACAACACTATTCGCAGCAGCGCCGTGATTATCTATAACTAAAACGAGATCACGTGACCCACATCAGCCTGTTGGACGACGGACAATCTGGAACGTGGATGCTGTGTTTAGAATATGAGCAACGCTATCGAAATGGTGTACAGGCACCTTTAGGCCAATTGATTTAACATCACCAAAATCTTATGTACCAAAGCACTGTTAAAAAAGATCGCTTTCCTGGCATGCGCAAGAACGGGCATGTCGGTAGGGAGGCAAATCACGCAATTTCTGCATCAGTCGGACTTGGCTTGAGAAAGAATACGCGTTCCTCGCTTTATAGCGATTTGAGCGCTGCTGCGTAAGGAAATTGATGCATGTTTGTACCACTCGCAGCACAAGGGTTATTTTTCACGCGTATTTATTCGATGAAAACGTACATAGCGTATTTCATAAGTTACGGTTTTTATTTTCGTCCCTACAATCTTCACTCACTTAATCGTTTTGAAAACTGCCAACGTCGCCTTACCAAATGGTGTCACGCTATTCGTTCCTTACCTTATTCCAATCGCCTACGTAAACTTGGTGCTTACCTCCGATTCATGAACTTTTTCACCGTGGCAACATGATTCTCACCTACCAACTTATTCACAAGTTTCTTGTTGTGGACCCTGCTCTTTCTCTCACTACAAATTTCCATTTCACCCATGGCCACCCTATCCGTCTATCTGGCACCGTCTCTCGTTCTAAGCTACGCTTTCGCTTTTTCACGGAAAGGGTTGTTCAACCCTGGAACTCGCTCCCGCAATCTGTCGTTTGTGCTCCTTCACTCAACACTTTCAAGTCACGCTTTGACGCACTTGTTGTCTAACTTCGTTAGATTTTGGGTGGGTGGGGGCTTCGTGCACCGTCAATCTCTATTTCTATTTCTACGTTTTCCCTAAAAGTAAAAAACAAGGCCAGCTGAGACAGTAGCTACGTTCCTGGCTCCACTCCAGGCCCGTCAGCTTTGTGCTCTTCCGGTATTAGTTAGTGACAGACACGCCAGGATTCGTCTAGTACCGTACGTCATGAGAAACAAAGGGGAATTGGTATCTGAACAAAGTGTGCGCGGGAGAAACTCTCAGTAGGCGCCATATCTCGCAATTTGATCATTATTCGTATTGCGTTTAAAGTTTAAGAGGTAGTTGAGTAAACTACGAATTTAACCGCATAAATTTTGTTCAGGTACCTATCCCCTTTGGTTCTCAAGCTGTACGGTACTGAACGACTCCTGGTGTGTTCATCACTAACTAATGCCGGAAGAGGATAAAGCTGACGGGCCTGAAGTGGAGCTACTATCTCAGCTGGCATTGGTAAAAACGGACGTAGTTCGCCAACTGGCCGCATGGGGTCAGGACGAAAGGTGAAACTTGCTGTAGAATTGTGTTGGAAGCTCCTTCTTCATGCCTCTCGCTCTCTCTGATTGAGGTAAATCCGGTAAATTGCTGTAAATAGTGTAAAGGTAAACTGAGAAGAAACCATCAGCGAAAATCCTACACTAGAAATAACGAAGCCACTTTTACACTCTTCGTTTCATTCAAGTAATGCGACTGGGAATCCGATCGACGATCCAGTCCTCACCTGTTTACCACCACCGTCTTTACCAATATGACTTGTGCACTGGCATAAAGATAAGTGACTGGACTGAACCCGTTATTAAGATAACAATTTTTTATCTCGCTAATGTGTGAACTTAAGTGTAGGCTGTTGCTCGCTTTCCGAGTGCCAAGAGCTAACAGGGGGGGGGGGGGGGGGGGAATT
>JAHWFP010031409.1:15399-31615 GCA_023313725.1 Lithobius niger
ATTTAGGCTTAATGGCGCGTCGACAACTTGGTCATTAGCGCCAACCTCAGTCACAGTACAGTGGTCCGGGTTGCCACTGCACCACACATTACAGAGATGTTATTCAAACCCCTAATCTAAATCTTGTCATACATCTGTACCTCCTGCAAAAATTGAAAAACACCGGACAGGAGGACAGACTTATCGCCCAACTGACGCGCAACTGAGCTAACACAGGGCACGAGGAAAGCGTACAATAACCTACTCTTGTGCTTTCACTGTGCTCGCGCTTGGGTATTGTTGTGTGTTCCATCTTTATTTGTAGTTGTTTCGTTGCTAGCAAAATGAATTCGTTCGCTTATGGATTGTTTAGTGAGTGCAAATGGCCTGCGAAAGTCTAACATCCTTTAAAATGAAATAAAGTAAAATAAATAAGGAGGCGGTAACACTCTGTCTTGCCAACAACGCGATGGAAACCTCTAAATGTTCGGTTTGTCTGTTTGTCAGCGAAAGGGGTAGAAGCTGCTGTACAAAACTATTAGCCCCATTAAGAGAGTCAACAAATTGTACGTCGATAGTTTCTGCAATGGAAGGCATTTAATTTTATGTAATCGTAGTGTTTATAGAAATGTTTATTGCTCGCTTAGTATAAAATATAGCCTACGTCTGCTACGTCAATTGGAAAAAAACAAAACCCTGGCACTGGAATTCGGCTCTGGCGTCGTTTGATTGTTGGAAAAGATCTGAGAGACGAAAAGCGGACAATAACAATGGGTTCAGGGGGTTATCTTTATGCCAGTGGGCAAGTGGCCATGTTAGTAAAGGCGGTATGGTAGTGATCTGGTGTTTGACTGGTTCACCGGTTCAAACCCGATTCACGTCACTTGAAACGTAAGTACATAAAAGCTTACTAGGGTACGTTAGTTCTAGTGTATATGATTCGCTGATGGCTTTTTCCAATTTACAAATACGGATGTAACATAGAATGCAAATTGTTGTTATAATTTTCCCCAACATGCGAAAATGGTTCAAATTTTGTAACTGGTCACTCGTGTCCCAACTGATTTAATTTCCCTTGGAAGTCACATATTTATGTCTTTCACATAAGTGGTGGATCCGTTTACATTTGTTGTAGACTTCACGTCAGTAGCCAATGTGTATTTGTTTTTCATTTAAGTTTGTTCTCATTACATTGTGCTTTTATGATTTGTCATTTCTTTAATCTCATGAAAAGTGGGGCATCAACTGGTCAGGCTTTTTACGTGCACAGACTGCTTGGCTGGCAACTTCGTATTTGAACACTAGTGCCCTGCAGCCTGTGAGAGCTGCTTCTGCCGCTGAACAAAGGAAAAAGGCAAAGTGTGCATACCTGGGCAACCAGTACATCTTCTGCCCGATCGCCAGTGAGTCTTTGGGATCTATAGGTCCCGATGGCCTTTCTTTGCTGCATGCCATTGGCCACAGAATTGCTTCCTCCAATGGGGAGAAACGGGCCACTGCCTTCTTGATGCAACGGATCAGCATTGCCGTTCAGCGGAGGAATACCGCCTCAATCCTGCACACCATTACCGGTATCTCATCCTTGAACGAATTCATCTGTAATCTCTATTTTTTTTGTGTGTGTGCACCTTTTCTGTTGTTTTGTGTGTTTTGTGTATTCTTTGTTTCTTTTTACTATGTTTGCTCTGATTGCTGTTGTTTTAAAAAAAATATGTTGGGCTCCACCCTTTTGGACAATGCCACATTGAAGGTGAAGTCGCAATAAAGTCGCAGCATACCACTGAATTGTGATTTTATATACAAAGTAGCATCGTACCCGGCTTCCCCTGGGGATTTGTTTGACCCGTGGTTGTTTCCCAGTATTTGCTCGGTGCTGCATGATCGTTCACAGCAACAGTCGCTTTTTGTTTGTGTAACACTCCCCCTTTCCGCCAATCCTCTCCCTCCCCTCTCCCCTCCTCCTTTTATCCCGTCCTCTCCCTCTCCTCTTGGTTTCCTTCCCTTTCTCCTCTTTGCTATACGTAGTTGAACACGTACTCGGCTTCCGGGTCCCGTGCTTGTTTGTTTGTTTGTTCTCTTTTAGGTTCAGTTAATGCGTAATCGTATGCTTAATGGTAACAGCTCACTTTGCCCCCCCCCCCCCGCCCTCCCAGTCTTTCGCTATGGCTTGAGCGATGCGTACCTTGTGAAAAAGAAGTGTGCATGACGTCATGTAATACTTGCCCTTGAGATTACCACGGTGTTTAGTTAGAAGGATAATTGTTAGAGCCAATTGTTAGTCGAGGCAACAATGTGCCAATTTCAACTTCTTTTTAGGACAACAACGTCCCAGTTTCAACTTCATGCAAAAGAATTGACACCACACACGCATGTTTTCATTGTTCCCCTTCCGGGGGTCGTTGCGGTTGCTTCATTTCTGCTATGAGACTTTGGTTTATAATGTAAGATGACCAAGGTGAAAAAGTGAACGTTAGGCCGAAAAACAAAAAGTGTTTTCGTTCGTGCACGTTGGAGTGCTGTGCCCTGGCAGGGGAATTCTCACGTGTAATAGGATGTAATAGGCATAAATTAACGCTCAAATGAATTCTGAAATGCTGTCGACATAATATCCAAGGGTTGGCTGAAGGAATACTGCTGAATCCAGTTGGTGATTCAAAAGGTACAAGAGAATAAATATCCCAAAATAATGGTATCCTTAATTATAAGTTCCAAAGTTGATCTGCAGTGTAGATCTGCCTCATTGCTAAACATGATGTATGAGTGGGTGGGGCGAGTCCTTATATCACCTCAAAGACTGCACCACCCACGCAATCATAAGCACCCTCTAGGGACCCCGGATGTGACATCGAAAACACGTATGTCGAATCATCTAAAATTAGCTTGTGGTTTTTAAAGCCCTTGCCATACAGAATCCTGAACACCGTGTTTGGTGTTGAGGGGAATGGGAGGGGGGAATGAGGTTTAATGGCGCGTCGACAGCAAGGTCATTAGCGCCAATCTCGGTCACAGTGCAGTGGTCCGTGTTGCCACTGCGCTACACATTAAAGGTGCTAAACAAACCCCAAATCTAGATTTAATCATACATCTGTACCTCCTGCAAAAATAAAAAATAAAAAACCGGACAGGAGGACAGACATATCGCCCAATTGACGCACTAAGTCTCGCGGCAGGTAGAAACGGCAACTAACACCTTCAAGACGGTGACAATCAACAAGTAAAATAAATACAGATGCAATTCTATTTACGTTGCCTTTTGGACTGAGCGGGGAGTCGAACCCACTACCGTTGAAACCAAAGGCTGAGGCCTACTGCTGAGCCACACTGACATGGCCTCAGTATGGCTCAGCGGTAGGACCTCGGCCTAAGTTTGGTTTCATAGGTCGTAGGTTCGATTCCCCGCTCAAGCAATCTGACATTTAAGCCCAAAAGGCAACGTAAATAGGTTTGCATCTGTATTTATTTAACTCTTGTTGAGCCTTTGACTTTTGTCGTCCTTAATCATCAACAAGTAAGTGACGGACCGAAACTGGTCGTCGACACCAATGACGTGCAGGAGGTATAAATCCCCCCCCCCACTCAAAAAGAAGCAATGAGTAAGTTGGTGTGCCCAATTCGTAAACGGGCCAACACCACCTCTTCGCACAGGCAAATCTCAGAGAGAAACCACGCACCCTTAATTCCATTCCGCTTCCATCCTGCACCTCGACAACGCGGAAGGGTTTGGGGTTTACTTAATTTTCCTTCGCCAAAATTTTTCTGCTGTCGTTGTTTCTTTCTCCCCTTCCTATCCTGTCTCCTCCTCATGCCTTCCTTTCATGTCGCTGTTGTTTATCAGCGCTGGTGGAGTCAGAACGTTGTTCTAAGGCATGGGCCCTGCCCAATCCTTTCCTCACTGAAACACAGGGTCTGGGTCGAGGTCTCAAGTCGAGGTCTCAGATTCCTCGAGTAATCCCCCTTATTGCAGCATGAGGAGTAACCGGACTCCATACATTTAGTCTGGGGCTTAGTACTGCCACATCAAATGCTTCTCTTACCCAAAGCGAATACGCTACATACGTAAGGGCAGCCTAGTTAGCACCTCTGAAACCAGGAAGCAAAATCTGCATCTTCTCTTCAGAACGACCCTTTAACAATCAAAGCAATTTGACATAAAAACAGTTTAAAAAAAGAAGTTATAGTTTACCGAAGAAGTTATTTCACTTATTGACACACACAAAATCTTCTTTAGAAAAAAAAAAAAAATTAATAGTGAAAATTATAAGGAATATTGTGCTCTCAGGTCTGAAATTAACAAAAACGTAATTGAAAGCAAACAAAAGCATTTTACAAAACTAATAAATTAAACAAATAGTAACCTTAACGTGTGGACACATCTAAATCATTTCAGTGAAAAACTGAACAGGACATTATCATATTAGGAAATTATGAAATCATTCAAAGTTTACACCCTAAAAATGACGTGGGGAAAGATTAACGATCACTTTCCAAACACTGTACCAAATTTCGTAGAACTAATAAAAGAACAACTTCTTGCAATTCCAATCAACCACGAACTAGAATAAGTAATAGATATCCGTGAGGTCTAGGCGATTTAATGGCGATATTCGCTCGTCTGCGAGAAACGGCTAGTCCAATATCGAGGGGGTGGAGGGAAATCGCGCGAGCGCTGTAAGCGCGAGTGCTGATTTCCCTCCACGCCCGAGATATTGGACTAGCCGTTTCGAGCATACGATCGAATGTCGCCGTTAAATCGGCTAGACCTTACGGATATGTGTTTTAATCGTAAGGTGTGACGTCGAGCTAACACATATCGAGTTATTTGAGATTTAAAACAATTTTATTTGAAAATTGTATTTATGAATCATAATGTAAATTCCTGAACTCTAACTTCCGGTTTAAACTTCCTGTCTACGAAATGCTCGCCAACGGGAGGACGTCCCTATACCCAGTCCCAGTCACCGACTTTTGTGTTTAAGGTAAAACCGTATTTTTTCTACTTTATTAGTTTTAATAAGATATAGAATATAAAATGCGCTATTCGCTTGAGTCTCGTAGGTGTTTAGGTGTATTTAGGTGTGTTTACAAAGTGTCAGTAGCCTAGTTTTCATATTGTCGGAACGAAAGGTTGTTGGGTTGGGCCATTCCTCCATGGATGGGGGCCTAGCATGCCTACGCGAGGTTTTTTTCTTTTCGTGTTAGTACGATAAATGTCGCAGGTTGAAAATGTGCCTATTTATGTTGGTTGCAATCGGGTGTGCTGGTTGAATTTGTATTGTGTACGTAACGTAGTTTTGCAAAGTCGGTTATTATGTGTCACGCGTTGGAGCAGGGGTTGTGTAGACCCGGAAAAAGTGTTAGATTATCAAAAAAGTGATGGTTATCAAAATTAACCCACGGTGACGTGTGTAGGTTTTCAGATTAACCGTACATAACAACTACACTTTTAGCATTGAGATGTGTTGGCGTGAGTCACCACCGTGCATTAAATACTATAATTGACACTATTGCACTCTTCCAATGTGAACGCTATTCACTTATAAATAAAATTTAGGATATGAAAATTAAACACTCTCGGATATAATAATATTAATGAAGTATATTTTAGGTTCATTAAAAAATGCATATAACTTTATAATGAAATTGATTAATCCAATTATGCGTATACTGGGGTGTGGCCTAAAAACATAAAAAAAAAGCAGTAAGACGAATCTTGATAATTACAGACCAATAAGTACTTTACCAAACATTAATAAGATAACGGAAACATATTTCTTTAAGAATGTTCTAAAATAAGCAAAAGTTTATTACGAAAAAACAATACGAGTTTAGATAATATAGAAAAAAAACATGCATTATTGGATTTAAAGGAACTGTTTGGTAGAACCTTCGATTGCAGAAAATTTGCGAAGGCTGTTCTTGTTGATCTATACAAAAAAGCTTTTGATATCGTAGACTTTGATAATTTGTTAGATAACTATCAAATTATGGACTCAGAGGAAAATATCACGGTATTTTAAGAAGCCACCCAAATAATCGAAAAGCTTGTACAAAAATTAATCAAGATATTAGTGATTTAAGTTATAAAATATGGTGTTCCACAAAGATCAGTACTGGGGCCACTTTTGTTTATCATGTATGTGAATGATGTTAAATCTGTTGAAAACGGTGAAATGCAGATGCCAATATTTTGATTTCCGCTGACGTCCATTGAATTCCTATGGAATCAAATCTTAGAATGGACTTTGAAACTTTAGTAAATGGTTTATATCAAATGATCTGTTCATATAAATGATAGGAAAACTTGTACTATTGGCTTCAGACAACCCATAAAAAATTGTTTCAGAACACCTTGTTGTTCATGCTGATCATTGCCATTTGAATATCAAGTGTTCGCCCACGCTTTTTGGCAAACATTGTGGGACAGTCAGGACGGTAATAAGTTACAGGCTATTAAAGGCAATAAATTACGATCTATTAAAGGCACTGTTGAGGAATGGCACTCGGCGTGTTGCCGCAGTCGCCGTGAGGAGGTGGTGTTGGCCCGTTTGCGCATTGGTCACACTCGACTTACTCACTGTTTCCTTTTGCGGGGGGTTGACCCTCCTGAATGTTATTGGTGTCGGCGGCCACTTACGGTCCGGCACTTCCTTGTTGATTGTTGCCATCTTGATGGTTTTCGTCGTCGTTTCCATCTTCCGCATGACATTGTGCGTCAATTGGGCGATAAGTCTGTCCTCCTGTCCGGTGTTTTTCAATTTTTGCAGGAGGTACAGATGTATGACAAGATTTAGATTAGGGGTTTGAATAATATCTCTGTAATGTGTGGTGCAGTGGTAACCCGGACCACTGCACTGTGACTGAGGTTGGCGCTAATGACCAAGCTGTCGACGCGCCATTAAGCCTCATCTCCCCCCCCCCTATTAAAGGCACTGTCGAGGAGTGGCACTCGGCTTGTCGCCGCAGTCGCCGTGAGGAGGTGGTGTTGACCCGTTTGCGCATTGGTCACACCCAACTTACTCACTGTTTCCTTTTGCGGGGGATTGACCCTCCTGAATGTTATTGGTGTCAAGGAAGGCCACTTACGGTCCGGCACTTCCTTGTTGATTGTCGCCATCTTGATGGTGTTCGTCGTTGTTTCCATCTTCCGCATGACATCCCAGCTAAAAAAAATTCTGTAGAAAAACTGCAGATGAAATCTGCAGAAAAACTTCAGAAATCTGCAGTTATTTGGCCACTTTCTGCAAATTTAAAACTGCAGTTTTTCTGCAGATTTGAAACTGCAGTTTTTCTGCAGATTTGAACCTGCAGTTTTTCTGCAGAAGAGGAACTAGAGCAAGCAAAAAAAATATCATTTTCGAAACCTTAGTAGTCATTTCAGCTGCCACTTTGGTGTCAACGAAATTTAGAGATTTTATTTATTGTTGTAAACTTACGAAGGTCAAATCTATACATGCTACTTACAGCTGTGATAGCTGTAATTCAGCTTTATATACCTAGCCAATTACGAAGCGTAATCTTTATGGGCGCAGGTTTTGTATTTTGTGGATATCCACTAAAGTATTGCAACTTTTGACGTGCCTTTAAACAATCAATTGGAATAATTAGTTATGCACACGTACAGCCCTCCTTTCACACTTAAACACGTTCACAATTTAATAAGTGAAACAATATAACATTTGTTTGCAATATCTGCAGAAAATCTACAGATTTTACCTTCATCTTGCTGAGCGTCAATAAACTGCAGAAATTCTGCAGATTTCATCTTCAGCTTTTCAGCCAATCAACATACTTTGAAAAAGTTATAATTTCCATAGTTCTAACTGCTTTTTCAAAATACAAGTACCTGTAGTTAAAAGTTAACCCTTTAAGAACGACAGTCAGGCTGAATTTGGTAATACACGAGGACTAGAAAAAACAACAAAAAAAAAAGCTCTTGACTGGCTTATATAAATAAATCGTTTCACACCCTGTAAATGGAGGAAAGAAGTTTGCGTCATTTTTTCAGAGGCTTTTATATCCCATTTTTAGTTTTAGTAGCAGTTGTACAATAAATATGTTAAAAAAAAGGTAAAGTTGTGTTGTGGTTTTTTTAATTAGAATTTCAAAACTGTTACAGACAACTTTAAAAAATGAATTAAGTCTGGGCATGGCGTGGTGCTGTCACCATGTCTACTTAAAATATTAATTTCTGACTTGCACCAATTACCATAAAAAGTTATAATATCATATATCAATTGTTGTGACTGTTGAACATCTTGAAGCACCACTCTCGTTTCCGTAATTTGTACACGGTTTGGCCGCCCGGCTGATATCGAGGCTCCGGGACAAACGTGGCCAAAACTTAACGGAGGATTTCTTTCGTAGTAGGCAAACTGTTCTATAAAACTTTGTTTGCTGTCACCACAAGGTATTGTCATCCTAAAACATTGCTTCAGCAACTGTTAAAATACGTTTACATGAGAAACTTTTGAAATTTTTTTGGCAAAAGTTGACTACACGATCGTTACTCTACGTATTTAGCGTTGTGCTGTTAAGCCTATTTTTTCGACGTAAAAATCGTAGGCTTAATAACTACTTAAAGCTGAAATGCGCTGAAAATTACTTCCTTTTGACCCCTTAATATGGGGGGGGGGCGGAGATGAGGCTTAATGGCGCGTCGACAGCTTGGTCATTAGCGCCAACCTCAGTCACAGTGCAGTGGTCCGGGTTGCCACTGCACCACACATTACAGCACCTTAATATGGTCAGCATGACAGTGGGACGTGAATTTCTTCATCTATATCCATAAAAATCCAAGCCTCCGAATCCATAATAACCTAAACCTTGTATGGAAATTTCCACATTTACAAGTTTTCAAACTTTCTATCGCGGACGCATTTTCGAGTGCTCCTGTTCCGGAGGGAATAGGCACTTTTCAGGCGCACCCGTCCTTAAAGGGTTAATAAACGTGATAAATTGTATAATCTAACACATTTTATATTACGGAGTGTTATTGCATACATTTTCGTAAAATTTGAAAGTAAGCCACGCTTCTTTTCTGGCAAGCTCCAAGAATGAACAATAATAAATAACTGCAGAAATTCTACAGATTTTATCTTTGGCTTGCAGTTTCCAACATTGGCATAAATTTGAAGATTTTATCTTCACCTAGCAGAGAGTGAACAGCAGACTGTAGAAATTCTCCAGATTTTATATTCGGGTTACTGAGCGTGAACAACGTCTGCAGAAATTCTGCAGATTTTGCCTTCAGCTTTCTGAGAATGAACAATAACTGCAGAAATTCTGCAGATTTTATCTTCACTTGTTGAGAGTGAACAACAAAATGCAGAAATTATTCAGATTTTATCTTTGCTTGCTGAGGGTGAAGTGCAGATAATCTGCAGATTTTTTCTTCACTAGCTGAGAACTGCAGAAATTCTTAAGATTTTATCTTCGATTTCTGAAAGTGCACAACAAACTGCAGAAAATCTGCAGATTTTGTCTTCGATTGCTCTAAGTGAACAAGAAACTGCAGAAAATCTACAGATTTCATCTTCAGTTGCTGAGAATGAACAACAAACT
The DNA here is from genome assembly GCA_023313725.1 of Lithobius niger. Taxonomy (NCBI): domain Eukaryota; kingdom Metazoa; phylum Arthropoda; class Chilopoda; order Lithobiomorpha; family Lithobiidae; genus Lithobius; species Lithobius niger. Next base: position 24,940 of record JAHWFP010031409.1, read on the forward strand.
GCAGCAAATCTGCAGATTTTAGCTTCGATTTCTGGAAGTGAACAACAAACTGCAGAAAATCTGCAGATTTTGTCTTCAATTGCTGAAAGTGAACAAGAAACTGCAGAAAATCTGCAGATTTTATCTTCACTTGCTGAGAGGTGAACAAGAAACTGCATAAAATTTGCAGATTTCATCTTCAGTTGCTGAGAGTGAACAACAAACTGCAGAAAATCTGCAGAATTCTGCAGTTTTTCTGCAGATCCTTACATTTTCTGTAGTTTTTCTGCAGAATATTTTTAGCTGGGATTGCGCGTCAATTGGGCGATAAGTCTGTCCTCCTGTCCGGTGTTTTTAAATTTTTGCAGGAGGTACAGATGTATGACAAGATTTAGATAGGGGTTTGAATAACATCTCTGTAATGTGTGGTGCAGTGGCAACCCGGACCACTGCACTGTGACTGAGGTTGGCGCTAATGGCCATGTTGTCGACGCGTCATTAAGCCTCAATCCCCGCCCCTCCCAATTGTGTTAAACACAAAACGTAACTGAATCAAATATTTAGGCGTGTGCATCGACCGAATGTGAAAATTCGACTGTCGTATTAACACGTTTATTAATACATTTAGATAAACGGTTCCGTTCTTCTATAAGATAAAATATCTTCTGAATGACGAAAGTAAAACCATTGTTTATGACGCAATGGTTGCTATAGCCACTTGAGATTAACGCGGTTAACGCGGCGTGAATAACTTAGTTTCGGACCTGACATAATTATAAGAGTTTGCAGGGGTGGGATTTCATTTCTTTTAAGTAATTGGTTTTGCACGTTTTTATTGCGTTACGTTTTTTTTTTTTTTGCACGCTGTATTTGGTTGTTAGTGTGTGCGTTCCCGGTCGCGTGATCCGGAACTGTCAAAAGTGTGGGTTATCAGCAAAAGTGTGGGGTAACTTGATAACCCACACTTTTTGCGATGACGCACACTTCCGGTGTTGGTTAACAGGATTTAACCAACGGAAATTTAGCATGGCGTTGAGTTAGCGTGACGTCACAGCCGTGGTATAATAAAATTTGTATTAACCGTAAGAGACTGTTATAATTTTAACAAATTATTACGACAACAAATTTAAAATAAAAGATTCATAAAGTTATTTGTTTTTAAGCAAAAACTTTAAGACTAAAAATACGTCTAATAAAGAATTCTTGTGGATAAAACACACAGGTTCATTATACACCAACTTAACTGGTTGCCAGTTGAACTAAATATTCACTAAGTGTAAGAAAGGCAAAGAACTACATTAAAAACTGGGTACTGAATAATAAATAGCTCGGCTACTTATAATCAAACAATGAAAAAATGTGGATAGGTAATCTGTTCTTGTTCTTTTTGTTAAAATTTTTTTACAGTTTTAAACAGCAGATGCTGTAATTTGTGTTAATTCGTTATCATGTTTAGTTTTCTTTTTTGTCGAGATAAAAAAAAAAGGATAGCAAAATGTTTGCCCCCCACTAATCCACTTAAAGGATTTCGGGATACAATCTGAATAAAATTTATTGTATATTAAAAAAAAATTTGCGCGGTTCTACGTGCGTGGTGGGTTCTAAACAAAAACCACTATTCGCTAAAAGTGAATAGTGTTTTTTTAATAGCGATTTTTTTCGGGGATATCTTTTCTGGGGATATGTTTACCAGGATTTGTTTTCCTGGGATATTTTCTTTCCGATTACCCCTGATAAGTCTCCCCAAAAACCGCAACGTGCAGCATCAGCATTCATGCCACCAAGAAGCAAAAGGGAGTGGGGGGGGGGGGGCGCTCGAAAAAATTGAAACCGTATCCACTAACGATAAAACCTGCAACAATTTATATTCAGAGCTGTTGCGTTCTTTTACCCGTTGACATCTCGGCATTTTTTGCAGTCAAGGAGTTTCACTTTTTTCCTACTCCAGTTGTTCTACTTCCAGTTCTACTTCCCGTTCTACTTCCAGTTGTTCTACTCCAGTTGTTCTACTTCCAGTTCTACTTCCCGTTCTACTTCCAGTTGTTCTACTCCAGTTGTTCTAGGTTTTTTAAAAAGTTAAACAAGGATAAAAGTAACGTCGAACACAACACTACAGGGACTGCTACCGTCAGTAACGGCGACACGACTGGATTGTTTGGGGGTGGGGGTGGGGGAGGGGCGACAACGGGCGCATCTGGAAACGGAGTGAGCCAAGAAACTTTTTTTACAATTCAACCACTTTAGGCACTATTATTCCTAACCTAACCTAATCTTAGCTGGACGATAACGTAAGCTTCAACTCAATGAAGTCCAATTTATTTGTAAAATACGCCCCATAAACATACAAAATAAATTATGGGGGGTCGAGATGAGGCTTAATGGCGCGTCGACAGCTTGGTCATTAGCGCTAACCTCAGTCACAGTGCAGTGGTCCGGGTTGCCACTGCACCACACATTACAGAGATATTATTCAAACCCCTAATCTAAATCTTGTCATACATCTGTACCTCCTGCAAAAATAAATAAATAAGTAAATAAATTAGGCTACACATATATTGCAAAATTACTACAAAAATAATTAAACAAATAAATATAAAATTTGAAAAAAAAACCTCAGTTTATTCATTTGATTTCAAGTTTAGCCTGTAATTTTTAATTTTACTATTTTATTTTCTGGTGGTGACCTGAGTGTTGGGGTTTGAGGGGGGTGGCAAGGACTGAAATATTTAGGGGGGGTCATGGCCCACCTTGGCCCACCCCTAGCGGCGTCACTAGCTACCGGAAGTCGCCTATTGTTATCCCCTCTGACAATCATAATCATCCAATATGGCGGCTCCCTGGTAAACAGTCCGTGTGATGGTATGTTCTGTGTTATTTTTATGTTTTTTTTTTTTACCGTATAACCTTGGAAAATGTAGACAATTTTGTAAATCTTTGAAATAAATATAACCCACCAAGCATTTGTTCAACCACTCAAATTATTGACTCGTTATTGATAAATGAAACTAACTGAATTATTGTAGCTATAATTGAATAAAATCAGTATCGTCTACACAGACTAGAGTTACGATTGACTAATATGAATATTTAATACTTGTTGCAGTCGGTTGGTATTAATAACTTATGCCTCCAAGCGGCTTCGTTTCATGTATACCGGCCGATTTAGCTAGAACTACATGCAATATTCGGTGTTCTACAAAGGGAAATCAGAAGCTGTATGGATTGAGTTCCTCGACAATTTGCCCTGGCAGAAATTCGCAAACTATTTCGAAAGCTACTGTGATGTCTGTGCCATCAAACCATTCCTCCGCATTTTACCCATTCCCCAAGCCCCGCATAAAAAAATAGTTCTCTCTTCCGTTCTCCCCCAGCCCCTACAAGACCATTCATTCGCTTTCCTTTCCACTCTTTTAACTTTTTCTCAGTTGTATACCTGTCCATCAAATCTCCTCCCCCCAACAGTTGTGCTTTGAAATTATTTGGAAACGTCCAGTGGCGTAAATAAATATTTATTTCTGGGTATGGGACAATTTTACGCCTCCCTTTATGCCCCCTGCCAGAAAACGTATAACACTACATTTGTACTGTGCGATTATTTGTTTAAGTTGGGTTATCATGCGACCAACACACGGTTAGAATAAAGCTTCAATCTCTTGAATTTAGTAGACACATTATTGACTTACGTAACTGTTTTGAATTGATTCATATGTAAAGATACCAGGGAAAGGGCGCACCTCTTATTGACGTTCACTCTGGCTGCACCAAGGGGGGGCATGATTGGAGGTTTGAATGGAGGAGAGCCAGGAAAAATGGGAGACACTTCCTCTTCCTGTTGCGTGTGGGACGTGTGTGGAATGATTTGCCACAGGGGGTGGTAGCCTTGACCAGAGTTTATGTTTTTAAAAGAAAGCTTAGATTATATTTGAGGGATGTAATCTATGCTATCACTTAACTCAAGTCTTATACCCATGTACTCTTATTATACCTACCTACTTTTTAATTTTGACCCGGTTTTAAGACCATGTATTCTTCCCCTCCACTCCCCCCTTCAAGGATGTTCGTTAGTGGTGTCCGGCCTTTACTGTGGAGGAGGAGATGAGGCTTAATGGCGCGTCGACAGCTTTACTGTGGTGGCTGTGCTCTAACGCTGCACGAAACAACGAAAAGAGACGCATCCAATACATGCAGCACTACGTATTGCAGCCAAACTGCATGGAAAAGAAACAGCAGTTAGGAACTGGTCATTAATTAATGCCGGGAAGGGGGGGAGGGAGGGCGGATGAAATTGGGGGTCATGCATTTTTGGATTCTCTCAGGGGAAGGCTCATAAATTTTTCAGGTCCCGTCAAGAGGGGGGTCAAAAACACACTGCCTACTGGAAGAAAAAGACATTTTTGGACCTCAAAAAGGTCATTATCAGAAGTCAAAATTTCTAAAAACGCCTTAGCTTCGGTGGGGGGGGGGGGGGAGACAAGCCCCGCAGACCCCTCATGATGTAAGTGTTTACATGGTTTTGAAGCTATTAGTACCAATACGGGAAGTATAGTTTTTACAAACAACTGTGTAGAAAAGCCTTGGGACCTGGTTTCTCGGCTTCTTCCGTCTTTTAGGTGCTGACTATGTTACGGATGTGGGCATGCAAGCAAACAATGTGTTCATCATAGTTATTGCATGAATCTCGACAAGAGATGGATGTAAGGAACATTTTATACAACATCTTTAACCCAACTTGTGTTTTTGTTAAAAACGAGACACGTTTCCTTACAACTACTAATAACAGTCTGTGTGGAGAGCTACTTGTACTTAATTTGGCTACAGCACTAATCTTGGCTACAGGAAATCATCTGCATACAGTGTGAATACGAAAGGCGCGTTTTTTTTTTGGGGGGGGGGGACGGGGGTGTTCACATTATTAATTTTGGACCTTGAGTGGAGGGGGTAGGCGAAAGAATTTTTTCAGGGTCTCGAGGGAGAGCTCGAAAATTTGGTGTTCACGTTTTCATTTACTCCGCCACCCCCCCCCCCCTCCCCACCTTGGTCATAAACAAGGACCGGTCCCTTAGCAAATTGCTTTAGCATGGCGAGGAAAGGAAATGCATGGCATTAGGAAACCGGCATCTCAGGAAATCACTCGACCGGTGCTAAAACTTCGTATTTTTTTTTTCCGGAAAAATAAAAGGTCAGGAATTCACGTTGGGTGCTGATTTTGACATCTGTTAGTATTGGCAATTATCGTTCACAGTGATATTGACCTCGAAAATCAAATTCGTCGTATTCATTCAAATGTTATTTTTATTGGAATTGTTCCTTTTTGTCTTTTTCCTTAGACGGAAACGTGTTGCCCATCAATCATCGTCAAAAGGTCTTTCCTAACGGAACTCTCTTCGTCCAAGGCGTACAAAGACCGGACGATGCCGGAACCTACACGTGCGTCGCCGCCAACAAACAGGAAGTGACGGCAAGGCGAACTATCCACGTGGCTATTTTAAGTAAGTGGAAATTTATAATCCTTCATCATGTTGGCATTGCGAATTTCACAATTTTCAGGAATCTGAAGGAAGCTATTTTTGAAAAGGAGTCATGTCAATTTTTTTTATTCAAATTGTGGTCTCTTTCCCTCATGATGCGTAAGTTGCGGAAGTGGCAACATGTTTTTGGTGGTTTCAGTTAGCAAATTAAAAAAATCTCATTATGGTTTCACACAATGCCCACGGAAAACTAATTGTTTTCCCACTAAGCGGATTAGCCCCGGAAATGCATTCGTCCTAAAATCGGTTCTATCGTTCCTTGGTACTTCCTAGCAGAATTTTTTATTCCTCATCATCCTGAGAGTACCTTAGCAATAGTCGAAAATACCTGTCCATCAAATCTCCTCTACCCCCCCCCCCCCACTGTTGTGCTTTGAAATTTATTGCAAACGTTCAGTGGCGTAAATAAATATTTATTTCTGGGTATGGGCAAATTTAGCGCCTCCCTTTACGCCCCCTGCTACACAACGTATAACACTACATTTGTACTAATTGACATAGTTAATTCGACTATTTTTTTTTTACAATGTATGGAATTACACTAAAAAAAACCGATTTATTGATAAATCGAGTGAAGACGTGACGTTTTTGTTTGAATTCCAATAGTAGGGACCATAGTAGATATATATAAATATTTAAAGAAAACTAGCCATACCGTTTGCTTCGCTCACGCCATTGGTGTAGATCCAAGCTTCATTGATTCCAAGAGTATCACAAAATCGATGTACTGATTATTTCGACGCAACTAATTGCAATTATGTTAATTATCCAAGCTTCATTGATTCCAAGAGTATCGCAAAATCGATGTACTGATTACTTCGGTTCAAACTAATTGCAATTATGTCAATTATCCAAGTTTCATTGATTCTAAGAGTATCACAAAATCCATGTACTGATTACTTCGGTTCAAACTAATTGCAATTATGCCAATTATCCAAGTTTCATTGATTCCAAGAGTATCACAAAATCCATGTACTGATTACTTCGGTTCAAACTAATTGCAATTATGCCAATTATCCAAGTTTCATTGATTCTAAAAGTATCACAAAATCCATGTACTGATTACTTCGGTTCAAACTAATTGCAATTATGCCAATTATCCAAGTTTCATTGATTCCAAGTGTATCACAAAATCGATGTACTGATTACTTCGGTTCAAACTAATTGCA
>JAHWFP010031412.1:0-21533 GCA_023313725.1 Lithobius niger
TTTTTTTTCTTCCTTCGTTCCATTTTTCTTTTCTCCTCATTTTGACAGACATCCTTGTCGATCGTAATCAGTAATCGTGAGACGAGAAGGTGCCACATCGTTAGTATATACTTGACTTCCCTCGGCTTCTTTCCTTGCTTGCTAATGCATTAATAAAGCGGTCCTCTTGCAGTTTCCGCCGCCACGGTTCACACCAAGGCAGGTTCACACCAAATTACCTTCTCACCCCTTATCAGTAAAGAAAGGGAAGGTAGGCACCGAAGCGAGGATGGGTGGTTGGTTGCCCAGGGCAACAACGGCAGAGATCAAACGTCTTATTGGAATATTACCAAGCATGGATTAAATAAGAGCTCGAATTGGTATGCTTTATAACGTTTCAGAGATTACGCAAAATAAAAGTCGATTATTCAGCTCCTCACCTGAGGGGCTTCTACGTCATGTAACGCGACCTCCCCTCCCCCAATTCCCTCTCTCCCCACCTCCCAGTTCAGTTCCATGCCTTCCCCCATTGCCTTCCCTGTCTTGAGCCCCTACTGCGTCGTCTTGCAGGGCGGGAGCTTATGCCAAGCACGTCCTGAGTGGGAGCGACGCTGCGTAGACTGACTGAGTAGCGAGGCACCACCCTGCCGACTCGGCGTGACACGGGCGGGCATCATTTATCAGGGAGCCAAGCCACGACATCTGGGAGGACTTTTTCAGAAGCCGTGAGTGAGGCACAAATCCGTGTATTTTTGATGAGGAGGACGAGAGACGGGAAGCAGGGAGGGGCGGGGGAGAGAGGAAGAAATGGGGAAAGGCAAAGAAAGCCGCAGTGTGCCGGGTGCTGCAGCGTTCCAACAACAAACGCAGTTGGAACCAAGTGCAGCAGCAGTCGACCGTGAAGTTGGTGGTGCATGGCTTCTTTATTACGACAGGTGGGGTGAGTTGATGGACGGTAGGAAGAACGAGACTGTCTGTCTCAACAACCAGAATTATTGCGACTATAAAAATGTACGTAAGTGGAAAGGACATTGTCGTAGAGTTTTAAAAGGTAACCATTACTGATGTACAGCTGACTCAAAGCATTTAGTATGGTAGGTGTTTGAAAGTTCACACTTCGTATAGCAACCAGTGAGACGGCCTATGTGGTAAGTGAAAAAATCGTGTCTTTCAATCTGGGATCCCCACGAAATGAAGCTAAATTCACAATTACTCTCCTTAATTGCGGTGTCGTTACCTAGCACGTGGGGATTATTCACCTCGGTCTGTCACTAAGCACACTGTTAGTGTTGACAACCGGCACTGCCCAGACTGGAGTTCCCTAGGCTACCTAGCAAGTTACAAGTTAGTATTGGATAGCTAGCTTACAGCTCGAGCGAATGTACAAACCAGTAGAGCAAGTTGTGAGTTGCAGAAGATCAAATGATTAGGTGTCCATGAAGACCCGTTGGTTAAGGAAGGATGTGGCTAAAAGTAAAGAAGGCCTAAACATGGCGTCATGGTTCCAAAACAAACAATGAGAGAAAAGACAACGTTCATGAATGGGAGCACATACCCAACTACTTTATTTTCGTTGCGAACATCCAAATTACAACAAGGTACAAGAGCATATAACAGTTGTAAGGCATCAATTACAACAATCAAGAAAAGGTGTTCTACAAAAAACAGACAAGTAAGTTACGTAGCGACCGCGGTGAACACGTTAGCTACCACTTTTCACATACATTTGACAAGAGACATCCGTGATGTCACTTCCGGTCACGTTACCTTGTATGAGGTGACTTCTGTATAATGTCACTTGGGTCACGTTACCCAAGATAGCAGCCTCCATATGGTCGCCGCCGTCTTGGGTCAGGGATGTAGAATTTGCGTTAGGGAGACCAGCAACTGCAAGCTCTCGCGTTCCTTCCAGGTCCGTGCCGTGTGTATCCGAACATGCCAAGAGCCAAACAGAATCAGCGCATGTGCAAGGACGGTTGCTCGCGTCCCCATATTGAAATCTTCGCTTTGTTTTATGCAGGGAAGTATTGCTCAATGTTCAATCAATTTATTAATTAACAGCAGCATGCCACTTGATTTGAATACTATGATACAATAAAATAAGCTGTAATAAAACGCTGGGTACCTGTGCTGAACCTCAAAATCGTCTGTATTAATTTAAACTTGAATCAACTTCACGATGCTTCCACTGTATTTGGCGTGATTCTCATTCCAGCAGGTGGGAAGGTAACGGAAGCCTTGCGAGAACTAAGATGGAGGACGAGAACTACTATGGATGACGTCAATCACATCACAGGCGTCATGCCCTTGTACCAATAGCTCGCTCTGCAACCGCAACTAGTTGGTGATGCCCCAAACCAAACTATACGTGCCTGCTTGGCTGATGTCACTTCCAGTCACATGACCAAATACAAGATGGCTACGACCGTATGGGCATCGCCATCTTCAATGACATCACTTCCCGTCACGTGACCAAAAATGGCTACCACCGTATGGGCACCGCCATTTTGGATATTGTCAATTCCAGTCACGCTATCCTCATCTTCATCTCTGATTGGCTATTGAAGACCCCCACTTTGTGATGTCATTACCCCCCCCCCCTTTCAAGTCCTCCACGTGGGGGTCAACAGCTTGAATGATGTTACTTCTGGTCATGTGACCCTTATCCTCGTGTCATTCATCATTACCTTGTGGATCGAACAATGACGTCAGTCAAAATAATTTACATGGGTGGACAAAAAATAAAACTAGTCTGCTTGGAGGCTGTCATTTTTAATAACTTCGTCGATTGATGTGTGCATAAATTCTCTTAAATTACAGTGTGATGAGTGTGTTTGGATCAACCACAATTCTGGAATAAGATGACTTTTTGCAATTTTTCTATAATTTTATTGATGGGATGTCTGGTATTTATGTACCCTTCTTCTCCACTTCACGCCTGGGCATCTTTGAGCCTAGCTTCTCGTGCATCCTCTTGTCATTGCTTTACGTATCAACGCTTTTCTCTCTCTTCCACCCATGCCTTGGTATGGTTTATAATTCGGTTCTCTTCGTTCCTCTTCCTTCTATTCACTCCCTCTCCCACTTCATTATCGACGTGTCCATCCTCCGCACCTCTGCTTGGGACAGGACGCAATCACTCGGCATTTCCTGTTCAAAATACGTCCCTCGTATAAAAAACTTTAATCTTAGGCAAAAAAAAAAAAACGTATTTGCTTTCACTCATCTACGTGAATTCCCCTGATTTCAGGGCCGGCTGACTCTTGACTCCTGGTTTCTAGATTCCTGAATATTGGTTTCCTGCCCCCCTAACTCCTTGCTCCTAGCCTCCTAACCCTTGACTCCTGGGCCCACTGATTTCTAACTCGTGGGCCCTCTGACTCCTAGCTTCTGTCCTCCTAACCGTTGACTCCTGGCCCCCTGACTCCTGACCCAAATCTCTTTCGTTCTTGCAATCTCCACCGAGCCCTCCCCCAAATGCAGCCTTATGCTCAGACTCCTCTTGATCGCTGTCCGCTCGATGTCAGAGTCAAAGTGATCGCCTCAACGATAGGCAACTATTTGTAGTGTCCATAGGCATATGTTTCTACTCCGTCGTCGAGGACAAAGAGGTTGTCATCGGAGGGCGATAGCAAAGACTTCGTGACAGCTTCGGTGGTGATCTGGTGCTCTCTGCTTCTGAAGACGGTCATGTCCCTTTATCTTCGTTGTGTTCTCCTTAAGTCTGTTTATCGTTCTAAGAACAATGTAGTTCTTGTTGATCCTTTTAAGGGTCTGCTTATCATTATCCCATTTTATTCGCTTCATTGTATTTTATTCTATTTGCTCCATTTTATTTTGTTCGCTTCATTTTGTTTGCTTCATTTCACGACTTTATGCTCGAAACATTTTTTTTTTTACAAACCACACAAATTAGATTAGTTTAAATTTCTCCCAAAACCGAAATAATCACAACAACACAAATAATCTGGTAGAAAGATAACGTACGAGGAAAGTCAGGATACCAAGGCAAAAATGTATAAAAACAACAATGTCGTCGGTCCCTGTTATTCGTGCCATAACTAAACCATGCAATATCTATTTTTACATTTTGTAATCGACCTAGGAGAAGATGAGGTTCAGGAACACGAAAAGTTTGAGACAGGTGACTGAGGTGGGAACCACAAATATCTATAACATTGCCTAACTTATATTTTAATACTTTGCCAACTGGGGGAGGGAGGGGGAGCATTGTAGCTCACATTATGTATGCACTATATTATGCATGCACATTATGCATCCATTATACATATATTGTACATTTATGGTATAACTTTGTGCAGAAGTAAGATGGTAATGTTTTTTTCTGAATATGGATTTGTTGTTGATTTTTGTCATCGGTGCAGTCATCACCTATCTTGGGGAGGGGGAGGACTGGTATGCAACAACGCAACATACATTACAAAAACAATCGGGCAACCAGTCGTACAGAAATTAATCGCTCAGTTTGGAAGTTGCTGTCGCCAAAAATAAAAGAACGAACGCAGGTTTAAAAAGAAATTACAGTCGATGCCCCAGCACTGCGGTAGGGTATTTTTAAATAAAAGGGTGCGGCACCCAGCCGATAATTAGATTCTTTTTCTCTAGCATGGGCCATGAAGCAGGCATACGACCGTAGAGACATCAGTAAATCCAGTTATAAGTCAAAAGAGGGTAGGCCTCACCCTCTCCTTTCCTCGCGGGGGGGGGGGGGGTGAGAACCTCGTACAGGCGCCAAATTCCCGTTTCTCCATTCAGATTTGCTGAACTTGGCACAGGGCTGGATGCGGAATGATGATTCTTTGGAGTAGGTCTGGCACATCTGCTAAGTTTGGGACGTTATGACGATAACCATGGTGGGGAGGGTGGGGGGTGGAAGGAGGGGGCATTGGCCCCTGGCTTACCCTCACCCCATCGAATAATCCATGCCCAATCTGACTATACCGGGAATGTATTGTTTAAGTTTTTAAACAAGAAACTGAAATATTACGGTCGTTTAAGGTTAGTGTACAGGATACGAAAACTAGCCTGTTTCGGGTGTAGTGGAAACCCAGGTTGTCACACTGCCGTGTTTGTCGTCGCGCTGTCCAGAGTTTGATTGCCCAGAGTTAAGCCCTAACCAGACTGGCTGCTCGCGGCTGCACGCCGACGTAGTATGGTGTAAAAAAGACTTCAATATTCGTCCTTAACGCAACATCAACCGCAAGATTGCTGCAATGTTGACCTTGTAGGCACGTAGTTACGCATATCTTCGCACGAAATTTTCTTCTGTCTGGAGAGGCCTTTATTCTTCAACAATACGTGTCGTAATATTTCCTTTGTTGTCGACTTACTAAGTAATCGCAATTACCCTTAAGGGCGCGTTTACGCAACAAGAGCTTCTCGCTTGCCAAAAACTATTTGCTAGTCAACCGTTATTTATTTATGATTAGTTTCCCGTTACTACTAAATGAATGCGGTAATAGATAACAAATTGTATGTAATATAAATAGGCCTAACAACACGGATAAAGAACAAAGAGCTACAGTAATTTTAAACATTGCGACAAGATTGTTGTCATTTCACGCTATTTCCAAAATTTGCTATTCTCCCTCGAAGTACAGCTTCTAGCAATGATCAAATGTCGGTAGAATAAATAGCTTCTCGCAGCGAGAATTCAAAATCCAACATCGCGTCCATTTCGTGGATATCGAATCGAAGACAAACCATCGAATGCCGGCATAAAAAAAACAGTCCGTCATCTTGTACTGCAGCAAAATTGTTTTCTTGTTGTCATAAATCGACGCTCAAATGTTGCAAGCATTGTACGCCGTGTCACGAGGCACGAGGAGAAGATTTGGGTCTGCGTCGTTGCCATGGTTACTAATACGCATAGACAACTCGAAAGCCACATACTCCGATTTAGTATTGGTCAAGTAAAAGCTAGTGAGCGACAAAACTGTCGTTGCATAAACGAGCCCTAACACTGCCTACCGCTCGCTCTTTTTCTTCACTACCGTACTAAGAATGAACTTGCTGCCCGGAATGGAACTTGCTGAAAAGAATTTACGACCCACAGTTTTCTGTCAACGGTGCATGTCGTAGTATTCGTTTGTTACTGATTGTTACTACTGCTCTGCATTAAGGGCTGATCGCCCGTTCGTATTGTTACCGTGCAAAGAACCACGCTAGCCCGTTTTTATCGCTACCGTCCAAAGAATGAAGTTTCTTTCCCCCTATTTCTTTGCTGCCATGAAAACACTTAACATGCTCACCCTATTGTATTAATATTAACTGAACAAAAAACGGCTTCGCCGTTAAGAAAAAAGTATTAGAGCTCGTATCCCCATACTCACAGCTGTGAAGGTACATGAATAAAAACGGATTAGAGATCACTCAAACGCAACGAACTATAATTTGAATTCCTATTCCAGGGAACAAGGACTGTTTTTGCTCAGTGGTTATGCAGAAAGTGTACGCAGTTTGTGTTTGAAATGTTTAATGTTAGTATGCGTGCGTATGTTTATGTGTACTTAATTTGGGTGTTGTACAGACTTTTTTTAATATTTGTCTGTGTTTGTTGTTTTATATATTAAGTTTGTTTCCTGTGAGTGGCTATATGTGTATTTTGTGTGCATTTATAATTTGTGAAATAAGCATATTCCTAATTAAGACAGTTTTTATTGCCTGTCTTTTTGTATGTCTTTTTCATCCTTTGTAGGCGTTTTGCTGTTTACGGCGTCTGTTTATACGTATTTTAGATTTTCGTTCTGTTTCATGTGCGTGTGTATGTTGTATTTTGTGTGCGTATTTTATTTGTGTGAAGTATCCAACCGGTTTGTTTGTTTGATTAGTGATCTACCTGAATACGTGTGCATGGAGACTGGCATGTCACAATCCTTGTTCCCTGGAATTGGATTTCAAATTATAGTTCGTTGTGTTTGAGTGAACTCTAATCCTTTTTTAGTCGTGTACCTTCATAGCTGTGAGTATGGGGATACGAGCTATAACGCTTTTTTCTAAATGGCGAAGCCGTTTTTTGATCAGTTAATTTGTTGGCTTTTTTCGCTTCCGTTTTATTGTAATTGCTACGGTATGTCCTCTGTACACCCAATTTAGTTTGCGAAAAAACGAAACATTAGAAACGCGTAGTTCTGTTCAGGTTCTGCCTAAGCTTTAGCCCATGTTTGCTATTTGATGGCAACACACTAGCGTGGGTCTAGAGTTAGCATGTATCAGCTGATGGGTAGTTGATTCTGCATTGTTGCAAGCAGTTGCAGTATTATGGCAAACAATCGCGGAAACAATTCAACTATAGCTTCCCGAAGCCTGCAATGAAAAAGTAAATAAATCTTTCAGTCATGTCGGCCGTCCAATTTTGAGGACGACTTTGCAACCTCTGGTTTAAAACTGAAAGATTAAAGCGAAAACCAAGGCCATTTCATTTTGGTTCTCGACAACGATTGAATATATTTAATGGAGCCGCAGCCCGAAGCTACCACAACAATGTCACTTTCCCCGTGCCCGAGCATCGTTGCATCTTGTTGGAGTGAGCTACAATCCGATCTTGTGCGCCTTGCATATTGTTGCCCCATTGTTACATGTTGCAGCATTGCATTCTTGGCCCCCGCCGCCGCCTGTCCAGTTTTTCAAAATTCTCGTGCGTAAAGAACTCTATTAAGCACTGCCTGCCGGCCGTGCTAATGATGCGTTTTCATATGATGTTGTCATAATGACTGCCTTTCCTTATGGGCATCCCAAAACCTTGCATCATCCATGTTAAGCCAAATCTTACATTAACTGAACAAAAATCCACTTCGCCGTTTAGAAAAAAGCATTTGCGCTAGTAACTTTATAGAACTAACAGCTGTTACAGCATTCAATTAAAATGGTTTCACACGAACGAAACGAACTATACATTGAAATCCAATTCCAAGGGAACAAGGATTGTTTTCATTCCTTGGTAATATTAGAAAGTGAACGCAATTTGTATTTGAATTGGGCTGACCTTGTGTGCGAGTACTAACGAATAAAGACATTCCTTGTTCACTGAAATTTGACAAAACAAACTACGCCTTTACACAGAAAATACACACATAGCCACTCAAACGACACAGAATTCAAATGCAAACCCACTAACAACGACAAAACTAAGACCAAATAATAAAACTACTGTAAAAAACACAAATAAAACAACACACTGTGTTTAATTTGTGTTATTTACAGTAGTTTTATTATTTGGTCTTTGGTTTGTCTTTGTTAGTGGAGGTTTGCATTTAAATTCTGTTTCGTTTGAGTGGCTATGTGTGTATTTTCTGTGTAAGGGCGTTTGTTTTGTCAAATTTCACTGAACAAGGAATGTCTTTATTCGTTAGTAATATCAGAAAGTGAACGCAGTTTGTGTTTAAAAATGGGACATGTCAGTGAGTGTATGTGGGTGTGTTTAATTTGTGTACTATGCAGGCATTTTATTATTTGGGTATTTGTTTTGTTTTGATTTGTTCCCTTGAATTAGAGTTCAAATTGTCGTTCGTTTTGTTCCGGTGACCTTCTAATCCGTTTTTATTTGTGTCCTTTCACAGCTCTGAGTTCCGTATAAGAGCTCTACAATGTGTTTTTTCCTAAACGGGAAGCAGGATTTTGTTCAGTTGTTTTATTCGCTATACCTTTTCATTATCATTGGTACGGCCTGGCTTATCATATTATGTCCATTCTCTACGCAATTTTGTTTGTAAAAAAGCAAAAAGGCATTAGAGTGCGTATTCGTTTCCAATGCTCTTTCCATGCTTTGTCCCATGTCTATATTACTCAATTGTAAATCCCTAGCGTGTGTCTAGATTTAGCGTTCGTCAGCTCATAGTTCGAGTCATAGTTGATTCTTCAATGTCGCATGCAGTTTGGGTTTGTGATCCCTATAAAACAAAGAAGTAATCACGGTAAACAATCGAGGAAAACAATTTGGAAACAATTTAACTGGCCTCCCGAAGCCCGCATTAAAGAACTAAACAAGTCATTCAGTCATGTCGGCTGCCCAATTTTGAAGGCCTCAGAATTATAGACCTACGGTAAGTTTAAACAAAACCTTTAAGTGCACAAGTCAAACAAAACAACCTTTCGGAATTTTATCCATTCCGTCATCAGGTATTAGCTAAAATTAACAAGCTGCTATAGCGACTGCCTAGACGCACCGGTCTTCTACACAGTTCCTCCACTTCCAATGTTGAGGCGCACACCTCTATCATGCACTACAACAGCTATATCTATTATACTAGTCTAAGAGCAGTAGCCATAACAATTGTATAGGTAAAAGATGTGTTAGCTTTTAGGCCTATTTTACATTTTAGGCGTAATTTTCAGCTTTTAGGCCTAATTTTAACCAGCAGTTTTAATTTCGTAACTAACGGAGATATGGATTGTACATAGTTAGCCCATTCATTTTTGCAACACGGTGCGCCTACAGACACACAGTTACAGTGTTACAACCTAATGCGCAACATAGTCTATATAGATCAGTGGTAGTAGTGAAGTGAAGAGAGAGACGCTGTTGATGAAGCCAACAGTGACTCGTAGCAACTTGACGTTGCCATGGTAACATGATTTTAGGCCTAATTTTTATTTTTAAGCCTAATTTTAAAAATGCAATTTTAATTTCGTGAGTAGCAGATATAGGCCTAATGGAGAATTTGGTTCGAAGATAAGCCTGTTCATTCATGCAACAATGCGACGAGACTATTTTAAACGAAGCTAAAATCCATTTGTTTTTATTGAGTGTTCACCTTAAGATTTTAATTCGACGATCAAATGTTTAGTTACGTCGAAGAATTCTATTAGCTATAAGGAAGTAACGGTGTTTTAATTTGCCATGTTATTTAACTGACTTCTCACACTGAATCTAACGTTATAAATAATGTTCGTCAATATCTGATACCGTTGCGAAGTTGAAAAAAGCGACGGACTGACGGACGCAAAGAAGAACGATAATTTTGGATGGACGCTCTAGTCGCTCCTTCTTTGGACGGACGGACAATGTCGTTGCAATAGTCTTCTCAGCCGGTACGGCTGTACAGAAGACTATAACGTATCAAAAACTGCCGTGTCACCTATCATCATTTTAAAATTTATCTCATTCTGGTTCTTCTTGTTTGCAGAGACATAGACTTACGGTAGTACCCTAAGGTTTAAAACTGGAAGATTTAAGTGAAAACCAGGATCGTTTCACTTTGGTTCTAAGCAACGAGTAAAGGTTAACTCGAACAAGATACAACTTTCCCTGCGTCGAAGCATCGTAGCATCTTGTTGGCATGAGCTCTAATGCAACTCTTGTTCGAGTGAGCTCTTGTGCGCCTCGCTTCTTTGTTGCACTATTGTTACATGTTGCAGCATTGTAACATTTTGACACTGTTAAACTCAATTCCGCGTCCTCCTGCCGGCATTTTCTGAAAATTCTCGTAGGATACGAACTCCAAGCGTTGCCTGCCGGCCGTGATAATAAGCCAAAGTTTCACCGCTAAAGGAGAAAGCAAAGAGGAGAAAACAATTGATCGTGTCGATCAAGTCATTGTTGTATATCGTTGTAAACCAAAAAGTGAGAGTCGAAGCGAAAAGAGATGGAGTCGACAATTGATTGAGTCGAGCAAAGTCATTATTATACATTGCAAGCCAAGAAACTAAAAAAAGTACTGTTAAGAATCGTGCTTGAGTATGCTGTTATATTCTGTTCTGTGGCTAAACATGTTGGAAAGTCGGCCACCGATGTCACCGGCAAGTATTCTGGTTGCTCTAGAGAAAAGTGGGTAGATAGGGGGAGGGGAAAAGGGACAGAGGGGAGGAAAGGGGGAGGAATAGTATTTAATTTAACTACCCATCCAAATTCAACTATACGTGTATGAAAGGGAGAAGGATAACAGAGTGACGGGGAGGGAGAGGGAAGTGGATGGGAAGAAAGGGGAAATTACCCGTCTCAAATATTACCCGTTTCAAATATTACGCGAAATTATACCCGTCTCAATATAAATATTAACCTATTTCAAAAATTATTTTTATTCGCGACTTATTTTCACTTAAGATTGTTTCCCAGCGAAATCTGGGAAGCAACCACTGGCGAACAACGAATTGAAAAGAAAGTTAAATTACTTCTCAAACTTAGTATGTAGTGACTCATCCTGCTCGGCTCTTACCAACGTCAATATTGGACGATTTGATGCTGGGACTGATGACCCAAATCTTGCTTACCTTGAGCTGAGCTTGGATGAAGATCTTAAGTGTGCCCTGCTTCTATTCTTATATTCACTTGCTGTATTGTTAAGCAATAATGTATCGTGAGATCAAACCGATTGTAAAGCTCCGGATGAAACAAAACCTCTGGAGAAGTAGGGTACGACTGCTTGTATACATATACGTAGATATGCAAAAAATCAAAATTGGTAATAAGTCGAAACTTTGAACACGATGCACCAGGGTCAAATATTAACCTAATTCAAAAATTATATTTGTTCTCGACTTGCTTTCACTTAAGGCAAGTTTTCCAAACTTATAAGTTTTGATATTGACAAACTTTTTTTTTGGCTTACCCTACTGTATACATTTATCTTAATTTCAGAAAATTAAATTACCATTATTAACCTTCCAAAGTGATTAAATGCTCACCAATTAAAGATGTGACACTTTTTTTGATGCCACAAAAGCAAACGCATTATCTTCTTTCAATGGCGAAGATTATGATAGATAAAACCAATATGCCAACACTGGAAAAAAAAAGCTTAATGTACATAAATTGCCAGTAAAAGGACTGGAAATTTGTTTGCCGTTCTTTGCACCGTAAAATTACAGTGGCAAGTGGGGCCGAGCACCTCCTCTTAAATCCTTCAAATAGGCGATCTTGAGGCAAACAAACTGAGCGCTTATTGCATCATTTTCCCTCAAAATTACAGTGCCTAGGCTTGTTAACAATAATAGTCCATGACCGTGAAATTGGGATACCTACCGTACAGTAATATAACTGATGTTTTTAATAGTGAACGTTAAAAGTCTTCGGGTTAGAAACTCCTTAGGTTTATTTTTATTCGTGTTTTGCAGCTTTTTTACAGCGTACTTCAGTTTAACGCTCTGTTTTTTTTTTGTTTTTTTTTAAATTTGTAAGCTTCCATGAACGTCAGTTTAAAACGCAAAAGCTAAAGAAAGAAATTATTAGGTTACGGTACGTTGTTTGGTATTTTTAGCTCTTACTCCAGCTTCCATCTTTCTTTCAAACGAAATCTTAAGCGAAAAGGTATGATTTTATTTTTTTTATGAACCGAAATAACATGGTAATTTCCATCGATTTTTCACGTGTTCGATACGCGAGTCCGTAATTCGGTGCGAGAGTTCGTAATTCCATTAAAAACTTTAAAAAAAAAAAGAAGAAACTGGAAAAAAAGTAGCGGCGATACCAATGACCTCAGAGATGCTTAACGAAAAACTACTCATATAGTTGACTTTTCCGTTCACGTCTGTTTACCGCAATGCAAAGCAACACTTCGGCGCGAAATACCAACTCGACCGCCCACGCAATCGCTGCCCCATTTCAATGACGTGCTAGCATCGTGCCATGCGTTAGATAGCTTTCCCGTAATACTCGAAATGTTGGACGCAGCACCCTATGAGAAGTTAGGAGTTTAACCTTAGAGCAATATACTCACTTCTTTATACCGGAGGGGCATATTCCTAAAAAATGCAACACTCAACAAGCGCCATATCACGAGGGTACGAGTTTGGAGGGTAAATGGGAAGAAACGCGTGTTATTACTACGGTGGCTGATTGGGACAAACAACAACTTTTTTTTTTCTACATACACAAAATTCTCATGAAACCGGAATTTCGCCGGTCCAACACCGGAGAAGATACACTACACCCTGGAACGATCAATGGTAAACTGCACCCGCGCCAGTGTCCATATTGTTCCGGTTTCATAAAAGTTTTGTGTGTGCAAAAAAAAGCTGGTGTGTGTGCCAATAAGCCACCTCACGCTGCGATCACAACAATAAGGAGAGTGAGGGAGAGCGAATTTCGCGGTTTGTAAAAATACCACTAATTGTTTTGGCAGTTTGTGACAGCGCAGTGTTTACTTGCCGACATCTTTGAACTTCAATCTGGGCCGGTTTAAGCTACGATTTCCCGCGCCATGTTGTCTGTGCTTCTGCGGCCCTTGTCAAGCGGTGAGCACTATTTGCGCTAGTAATCCTTCTGTGACGTTACACTGCGACCATTGCGACTGCAAGCGGTACTACCCCCTGGTTTTACTGTCGTTAAGGCAGCGCTGAACAAAGATATGTCGAGAAGAAAGATTAAAGATGCTAGCTGGTAACTCGTCTAAGTACAGCAACCGGCCTAACCCGTCACGAAAACGTGCGGCATTGCTAGTCTTCGCTTGCTTTTAGCATTAATAATGTAAATTTAAGGCAAGATGGTGACCTCACGCTAACACAGCCACATACTATTAGTGTAGCCATTATATACGTAGATTAATTTGGTGTGAAGTTGGTAGTTCGCAGTTTTTATCACAACGGGTTTGAACCTTACCAAAGGAATTAAAACATTATGCATGAATTATTGAGTCGAAACATTAAACAAGAATTTATGAACGATTAAATACAATTAAATATATATATACAATTTTCTCCTTTCAAAATCTTAAACAGGTTTTTGAGAATCCAGTTAATTCATTAAAGTTGAAAACAAATTTTAGGCGGTTCACGCCCAATCATGAATTTCCAGACGTGAGTGCATTCAATCATTCAATACACACAACAAACTGACCAACACAAGCATTCGACCTCTTGAAGTGTTGAATGATCCAACTAATAAAAAAATAAAAATCATCTTCCATTATTATTTGAGAGCTATGCCAAAAGCTGAAAGTACAGTCTGAGAAACGAGAAAATTTTGACACTTATCACAATAACTCACATATAGGCTTCCAATTATTGCGGTTTGCCTTGGAAGCTGCAGAGGTCAATTCAAACTCACTGATAACTCCAATTAGTTTTCTGCAAGCTGTTCTTAATTAGTAGGGAAATACTTCAATACCAAAATCCTGCTTACGTTGTCCAAAGCTATTCAGTTTCGTATTTCACCTTACAGTGTACACCCGCAACACAACTCCAACGGGAATGGTGCACACATGTCCGTCATCCAGGTTGACGCCCTAAGTCCGAAGCATTAAACAACTTAGTAAGCAATGCACTCAAAAACATAATGAAGGAAAATATCAGCAAACATTTAATAAATCGAAGCCTATCCACACCCAAAGGAGCAGACCTCCCAGGATTTTTGCTCATTTTCTCTTCTTATACACGAACTCAACCTTATGATCGGGAGAAGGGAATTTGCGTATAGGTTTTCATTTAATTTAAAAGTACGTTACTTTAAATTCTCAGTGCATATAGGCGCCGCTCATACATAATAAAAAAATTCACCTTTCACATTTTTAATATATAGTCCCAATTTATTACGAGTTAAAAATCAATAAATCACATCAAGATAAACGGGAAAATGTTGAACGACAGACACGCCACCAGGCATGTGGTAGTAGAAACAGGAAACTTCACATCACTGACCTAAGGCCTACCTAGAAATCGCCTCACAAAATCCCCCTTCCCACAAGATTGTGAGCTCCCATCCACAATTTTCTCGAGAAGGGAGAAGTTGAGAATTGGCTCACGAAAAAAAATTAATTCTCTATATTGTCCAAAAGTTGTATCTGGTTCCTCACCAAATTACTCTAACTTAATTCAATTTAATGGGCCTCTTTCCTTTTTCTCACTTAGGCGAGAAAGGAGAGAAAAAAACGTATGTCATCCTAACTCCAAATTGAGATCTTCAAACACAGAAATTACGATTTCAGGATCGCTATACTCACAATAAATTGATAATCCTTCAAAATACCCAAATGAGTCGCACCCTCGAGACATTCCATTATCGAGGAAATGTTCATAAGTCGAGGGAGAATGTGTCATTCCATGCCTTGCCTTTTCTTTAGTTACCAAAAAATTAAAGGTTCAATGAATCTTCCCTTCATTTACACCATTTTAGACAACCTCTATACTTTGTTCCACATTATGTTTTCAGAAAACTGACTCTATGACATCACGTTTTCTTCCAATACGAGTGCAAAAAATCCATAAATATCCCATTCGCAAACTCTAACAGTAACTATGTTGAGTCTACAAGAGTAATATTCTCATGTTTTTGCACTCTTAGTGCATGGAAACGAATCGTTATCCAGTCAGTTTTCTGAAAACATAATGTGGAACAAACTATATATCAGTATGACAGAAAAATCCCAAAGAAGAAAAAAATTATTTCTTTTCTTTATTTGTAGAAACCTTTTATTATGCTTTGTTCCACGTTATGTTTTCAGAAAACTGACTGTATGACGCCATGTTTTCTTCCACAAAGTGCAAAAAAATCCGTAAACATCCCATTCGTAGACACTAGCAGTAACTGTGTAGAGTCTACAAATGTGATATCCACATGTTTTTGCACTCTTAGTGCAAGGAAACGAGTCGTCATCCAGTCAGTTTTCTGAAAACATAATGTGGAACAAACTGTAGTACTCAGTTTAAACTGGTAATAACAACCCCAAAACTCTGAATACCCAACCTAAGAAAACGGGATAGGTAAACCTGGACTTCTCAGCAAAGCAAGACACACGACTCGATGGGAACGCAACTACAATAACATATAAACAAACATATAAACAAAATCACAAGAACACAAAGGGAGAGGGAAAAACCATTATGAAATTAAGAACGCAAAAAAGAAACCTATGTTAAGTATTGTTTAAGTTGAGATATATGAATACCCTCTACTTGTTTACCTACAAAACTAATACTAGTTTATATGTTAAAGGGTTAAGTGCCTCTATCACCTCAGATATACCGGAACATTTTTCAGCCAATTTAGAAGTGAAGTTTTGGGCTTTACACTAAGAAAATGTGCCTTTTTCTATACAAAGTGTCCTTTCCCAGAAATAATTTCTTCACGTATAACATCCAGGAGTCCCTTATGATTCTTTGCTTATTTGTTTTGCAATTGTTGTGCCACTCTAATTGCCTGTTGTTGGTTCTTCGACAGAATATTGTGTCGGATTATATTCCTGCAGAAAAGTTGCAGAAAGCTAACGTCTGGGGATCCTCATCTATAGTTTTCATCCCATTTCTGCTGTCCTTGTAACCATTTATCAATCATTCCTTTAATGGCACCAATTAATCTCTCTGTGCTATTTCCTTGTGGCGAATAAAAGGATAAAAATCTCTGTTTGATTTGGAAAATTGCACACAAAAATTGAAAATTCGAAAAATTGCAACGTTTCCTTTAATATACTCCCACTAAAATTTTTTGCTTTGTCCGAGATTACAATTTTCGGCAGCCCATAACATGTAAAGACTTTGTCCACCATTTTTTTTTTTTTGCATTCATTGGTGCTATGGTATTTCTCAAATGAAAAATGTCCGGCCACTTTGTGACATTATCGATCACAATTAACAGGTAGATATTGTTATTTGAATTCCTAGGAAAAGACCCTGTAATATTGATTGAATGAACATATCCTTTACTGGTTAGATCAGATTATTAGCTACCTTATAAGCCCTTTTGTGTTTTTGAGTTCCTTTGTGCTTTTGACATTATTTGATAAAGGCATTATTTGAACTTTGAGAAAAGCATTATTTGCTTATGTACCCCAAACCAAGTAAGACTTTCTTATAAAACCGTTCAAGTTTTAAAGATCGCTAATTGCCCAGTTACATTGTTATAATAAGCTAACACAATTTGTTTCATCTGTTCCTTCTTAGTAACCAAAATAACGAAGTTATCTTCCTCTGGCTTATTAGTGAAAATCTTTCGTACAATGTCATTTTTATGACATAATTAACTGCTGCTCTTCTTACTTGTTTTACTAGTTTACCTTCTGGGAATTCTGTTTCATTCTCTATGAAATTTCGCACTGCAACGATAACCCATCTTTGTTTTGGGCCTCACAAAAATATTTTGTTTGATCTTTGCCATCTATGTGAATTAAATCCACGACAATGGAGTTACGTGATAAATAATCAGCAATTTTGTTTCCTTCACCGAGACGTACACGACTTTGAAACTGTACTATTCCCAACGCATTATCCATCATACTATATTTTGCATTTTTTAACCATTGCAATGACTGGTGATCAGAAATCACGGTAAACCTTGCAGCGTCTAGAAAAATTTAAACAGTTTGATTGCCCATACGACAGCCACAGATTCTTTTTTGGAAACACTATATTTAAGATCATGTAAAGTACAGCTTTTGTATTGAATGATCACTGGTCCTGTGTCTTCGACCTGCATCAGAGCTACCCCAAGACCGAATCCAGAAGAATTCGTTCTTAAAACGAAAGGCAAGTCAAAATTCGGTTGAGCTAAAATGGTGGCATTATCAAACTCTTGTTTTTCAAAAGCTTTTTGACAATACTCATCCCAGTTAATTCCACTTTACGTTTTTTTTGTGTTAACTGCAACAAAGGAAAACATAAATCATGGTGTAATCCAAGCAGTGATCTTAGTCCTTTCACAATTCTTTGAAGGTAAGTCTCTTTAGCTACTTTTGTTTTTACTAGGGTTTCTTCACTATATGTATCCCAAAATTCTAGTTACTTATGTTAATGAATCTTTTCTGGAGTATTGCATAATACAACCTCAATAGAATGAACTCCATCTTTTGAAGATAAGATAATCAATCGTGACTAGAGGCTGAAATATCGTCCTCGAATGCGAATATTGAGTTGTTTTGTGAAAACCTTAATACTTCACCTATTAATCTTTGATAACATCTCCTGTAATTTTTGAGCCCAAATTGGAGTATTAAAGGCAAAAAATACTTAGGCTTAGAGTAGAGTTCTTTTTTCTAGAACAAGATTTTTTGGGGGAGGCCTTTCCCTTAGCCGATTTTGACTTAGCCTGGCCCTGTAGAGCAGGAGCGGAGTCGGAGGCGGAAGCACGATCTCGATCACGAGCTCGCCTAGCCTGATATTGCCTGATCCTAGCACAAGACTTGTCACAAAGAGGCAAAAAAAATGTCACAATGTTTAACAAGCATGTTTAACAAGGGCTCGTTGTGGGGCTTCAGTCTCGAGAAGACCAGCACTGTTCATGCAAATTGAGTTCGCAATGGCAAAAATGGGTGCAGCATTTAGGCCTAATTGGAGAACGTTCGGATACGATCACTTCGAAGCAGGCCATAATGCAAAGAGTCTAAAAAGGAGATTAAGCACCAATTTATGGTTAGAACTAAGGTGGCATCTGAAGCACATCAGAATCACACAGAAGCACTAAAGTTGAAATGATAGATCAGAATGAAATAATAGGTAAAAACACAGGAACAACGTGAAAAATCCATTTAAACGATTGCAACTCCCGATAACAAAGATGGCCGATGATCTGAGTAAGCGCAATATTTGAGGTGACCCAGTGGCGTAACCTAAGCTGTGCAAAGGTGTGCAATGAACAGCGTACCCTCTCTCTTAGCACACCTTGCCCTTTTTTCTCTTGATCTTGCTGGCAGTGTTTACATCCTGAAGTGCTTACCATGCTTACTACCATGCACACCTTGTCATGGACTCCTCCCTACACACCCTTAGTATAACCAGATCTGGACATACTGAGGTGTCCGATCCGGCTACACTAAGGGTGTGTTAGTGTGGTGGATGCAGGATTTTTTAATATGCCAGGAATTTTCATTTTATGCAAACAATAATGCAAACCATTAATTGTGGATGGTAATGTAGGATAAAACTACAGGTATCTTACCTTGCTTATGTTAACATTCCAGATGAGATGGAAACGTTTTGATGCTGACCCACAGGATACTAACTTGGGGGAAGCGGGTGATGGCTGACATTTCTGACATACAAAAACCTGATGACGATTTTAATTTTTCCAGCCCGCGTCGCAGCCGTTGTATGTAAAGCTACAATGATTTGCGTGTTAATAAGCCGTTCGATTACCTCTCGGTTACAGGAAGAAGCTTTTAAACTTGGCGCGTCTCTGATTAGACCAATAATAAAATGAGGCATAGATTTATGGTGTCTACATCTCAGAAAAGATATGAAAGCCTTGGAGAAGGCCCAACGTCATTTCACAAAAACCGGTATCAGGTTTCACACTAATGTATGAAACATATGCCCTAAAAAAAATAATATTCCTTTGGTTTGGTGGTTACGCCAAGGTGGGGAGAGCAGAATTATGACCTGCTTTAAAAGTGTCAGATGTAAATTTGGTTGGGCAACTTTAATCTCTGAACAAATTTTTTTTAACTAGGGACCCCTATGGACAGGGCACCCCCTGAAACTGGTACTATGCACATGAATGCAGCCAGACGCAAGTTTTTTTGCGCGGGCATTGGAATATCCTGCTGACGTAAATCGTAAAGGTTTCATGTTCTGATTCTCTTAAAAATCAATTTGCTAGGTAGGCGTGTACCCAGAATGGCAGATTTATGGTGGTTGGGTACAGCCATAGCTTATATAGTATATTGAAGTGGGATTGATTGCATTTAAATGAAACGAATCTCCATCAGACTGTTTCAGCTAGTGCATCTTGTTGGTATTTTACATCACGCAGTGCTGTGGATTACAACAAAATGTAGGCATTATAGTTATTATTATGTTATTGTCGTAGGCCAAAAATAAAAGGAAAACGGAAAACGGAAAAGAATCGTTGTTTGCATACATTTGCATAATTCTGAAGTTTTGAAATTTTATGTAATTTATGTACCCACGTGTTGTTTTATTTTTGTGTGTGTATTGATCCTATTAAGCTCGTGGGGGCATTTTGTTGATTTGTATTAGGCTACGGGCGTTTAGAGAATTTCTAATAAAGTGCTTGTCATATCGGGATCAAACTAGATATCGCATCTTACCTCTTCCAAGCCTACGCGATGTCCTGGTGGTAGCTGCGGCTACTAACGCGTCTGTTAATGCTTTGCGTGCGATTCAGCACGGAGGCAAAGCAATATGAGAGGTATTAGCAGCCGCAACTACCACCAGGCCCTCACGTAGGCTAGGAAGAGGTAAGATGCGATGTCTAATTAACTTTATATTTTTTTTAGAAACGCGGCCATTTTCAGATTTTTCTGCACATGGGAACATAGAATTCAAGGAGCGTCACTAGCGGGAAAGGTAAAAGCAACGGCGCTGAATTTATTTGCAGTTCAGTTTCGATTACTAAATAACTTTCGATTACAAGTTATGGAAGAATTCTGTTGAAAATATTCTTTGACAGTATGCAAGATTACTATTATTCTTCTACGCAAGATTACTATTGAGGAGTGACAATAACGTCTTAATATTATATATAACTCTAGTTTGGAGCCAGTAATTGGGCTAGTTTACAAGGGGCGCTGGATAAACATGGAGGAGGAAAAAGAAGGGCGTCTTACTGAATCCAATGCTGTTAGAGCGAATTTCATAGGTGTCAAATGAGCGATGTTTGTTGATTTGTTGGCAATTGCTGAAATATCTAGCCAGTGGAATAGTTTCTTTTCCGATTACAACCTCGCAGCATAAGGGATTGGTGAAAACAACGGTTTTTTAAGCCTAAGAAAGCCGCTCTCAAAGCACTAGCTTGTCTGGAAGTGCCGTTGTTTTACCTCCATTTTAATGTAGTGCCCCTTGCAGCTATCTCTCTAGATGCTAACTCGTAGCCAATATGGCGTTATTGTCGTTGTTCTACAGAACGTCAAACATAAATACAGTTCACGTAAGATTTACAAGACGTTTTAATAACGCTAAAATGTAAAATCAGTTTTACATCCCTAGCTGGTTCGGCGATTTAACAGCAGGCGCCATCTTGTCTGCATGTTCGACTGGCCTGCGACGGAATGACATCACACTGTCCTTCAGTCATTATTCGATGGAAACTGAGCGTCCTCCTAGTTTGTATATGCGCTCATTTTAAGTTAAGGCGACAACAAACGTCGATGAGACGTATACTATACTTCTCCACACGTCGTCAAACACTTCAGAAACCAAAAATTACGCCCTCTTTGGAGAGTTTTATTTCAGATGGTTATCAACCCAGGCAGGAAACAGCAATGCGATAGCCTGAAAAAAAAAATCCTTTTTGCCCATAAAAACTTCCACACATACCAACTTCAGGTTAACATCTGAAAACCAGATGTTATCAGAAGCATTATAAGCTTGTGATGTTATCGTATTCCAGTTTTGATATGTAGATTGTATCATGATGTATCACATGCCTGCAGCGAGTGATTAGTGAAGAAAAAAAGTGAATTCTATGTCTACTTCTATCTCCTGCGATAAAATACGCGATATTTGATTGCAACTTACTCAGAGCAATATATAATCACTGATAAAATGACAAGTTAACAGCTGCAGGGTACTGAAATGTCACAACATACAAGGTTTAATTTTAATAAATTGGCTGTCAAAATCTTTACAGCTGTCAAGATTTGTGTTGCTTGGGTAGGAACGCTGTTCCCTTTCTACCGACAGCAGAATGTTTATTAATTTTATCAGGCGCT
>JAHWFP010031412.1:21543-32954 GCA_023313725.1 Lithobius niger
CCCCAATATCCCCAACCCCCTCCCACCGGCATGCTCTTCTTTGATGATGTCGTGTGTAGATACACACAAACACATCTTTGTTTTCTTATCGTCCTTAATTCTCAACATTGTGCTTGCAGCGTGATGGATAACGACATTAACACCCTGCTGTGTAGATGTGTTTGTTACCACGAAAGCTCTAGTAAAGGACTCCCCCCCCAACCCCCGCCTAAAGCGGTTGTCCCTATTTAGCGCACCATATACTCCGTGATTCTAAAAAGGGGCTATTTACTCGGTTAAGCCCCGTGCTCATGATCAGTTCTGAGCCTGTACGCGGCAAAAAATATACGAAAAAAAAAGCCATGAAAAAAGCCGATTAAAAAGCCACTGAAAAACGTCAAAGGAAAAATCAACTGAAGGAAAAAAAAAAACCATTTTGTCGTGGTGTGGTTATTATTAAATGTTAGGTGAGGTCAGTTGTCTTACCTCGAATTTCGCCTGGCAGGGTGTGGAGTTTCACCAATAAGCGACCCGCTGTTTTGTCGTTTTTATTGACAAAATTAATTTTGATATTTTTCGTTTATGTGTGTTTTCGTCATGTTGCTGTTATTACGGGTTAGATTCGGTCAGTTGCCTTGGCTCGAATTTCACCAGGCAGGGTATATTGAACGACAGCAACAAAAACGACAAAACCAGGAAACAACCGTTGTTTTGTCTTATTTTTTTTTTATCGTGTTGTTATTATAGGTTAGTTCAAGGTAGATCAGTTCAGGGATTTCGTTTTCGCTGTTTTCGTCGTGTTGCTGTTATGACAGGTTAGGATAGGTCAGTTGGCATTGCTCGAATTTTAACAGGCAGGGTACAAAGTTTACCAGGAAACAACCGTTGTTTTGTCGTTTTTGTTCACGAAAACATTGTTTTGTCGTTTTTGTCGTTTTTTTTAGTGTTGTTATTATAGTTTAAGTTAGGTTATGTCAGTTGCTTTGGCTCGAATTTCACCAGGCAGAGTAAGGAGTTTCATCCGGAAACGATTTTCGTGACGTTGATTTTTCCTACGGTTTTTTTCTGCAGTTTTTTTCCATCGGCTTTTTTTCCTTCAGATTTTTTCTTCAGCTTATTTTACGCATCTTTCTTCTTTCTTCTTTTGGCTTTTTTCCAGCCTTTTTCCCCGAAGTTTTTTTCTCCTTAGATTTCTCCAGATAGAATGGAGTTACAGGATGGCTGAGGGTCCTTTTTTCATTTACCCATCAGAGATGCAAACGACC
The DNA here is from genome assembly GCA_023313725.1 of Lithobius niger. Lineage (NCBI taxonomy): Eukaryota > Metazoa > Arthropoda > Chilopoda > Lithobiomorpha > Lithobiidae > Lithobius > Lithobius niger. The sequence continues at coordinate 22,788 of JAHWFP010031412.1, forward strand.
CATGGGTCAAATGGGTCAACATAACCACTGGTCACATGGGTCACAAGTCAGAGCCTTCACCCATCGACCCGCGTCAAGATTCGCTTATATTATTAACGTTTAAATAAATTCTGCAGAATTTCAGTTGTTTGTATTTTTCATACCATCCTAAGAGTGTAATTTTGAATGACGTGCTTTACGACTGAGATGGAATTGGGTGACTTTTTCAGGCCCACGGCCTAACGAACAAATTTGTTTATTCATAGGCCTAGTTAAAATCTACACCTTACAAGCTCTTATTCCGAGTGCCCTCCGTGTACCCAACAATAAGAAGTAACAATCACTTTAAATCATTGCGACGTTGCAAAGTGGCCGGCAACAATAAGAGCTCTGTAAACAACGAAACACAATTTACCACACCATAATATTATTAGCCAACGACATTATGGGTTTTAGCGAGCGTTAACCGCACCCGGTCATCTGCCCGACGAAGCCCCAACGACAAAGAATTGTTTAAACAATGCAGAACGATGTTGGACGAATAAAATTAAAGGATTAGTGAAAATCAGAAAAACAATTGAAACGCGCTAAAATACACAGACGGGTTCGCTCACTCAATCAGCGTTTATTAGCCAGCTAAAAAAAAGTTGTTTAAACGATGCATAAACCGCTGACATAAACCGCTAAAAGATTAAAATTAAGTGATAAGTGAAATTCGGAAACTCGGATAAATATCCAAAACGCACAAAAATACAAAGACGGGTTCGATCGCTCAATCATCGTTTATTAACCAGCAAAAAAATAATTGTCTAAACGATGGATAAACTGCTGGAAGATTAAAATTAAAGAATTAGTGAGATTCGGTTAAATATTCAAAACGCGCAAAAATACAAAGGCTGATTCGCTCACTCAATCAGCGTTTATTAGCCAGCCAAAAATAATTGAGCGCGCGGGTGGTGTTTGCTGCACTGTTTGCTACATGGGATGCGAGGGGCCCCCCCCCCCCCCGGGGTTTGCTTTATGAAACGACAGCGCATAGGCTGGAAATTCTGATGCACAGTTGGCAACATGGGGAAGGGGAGGGGGTTGTTTTATGAAACAGCCTGCGTAGCTGGCCAAAAAATTCTAGTCTACATCATAAAAAAACGAACGGCGTGCATGCGTGTTAGTACGCCAACTCCGAAAGTAAGGCCTCCTTATTGAAGGTGACAGCAGTGCTGGATTTGCAATGGGGCTCAGTGTGCTCTGCTGGGCAAAATCAGAGTGGCGGTAAATTTGTTTACACAACTTTGAGTCTGACCGTGACGTCTCCCTAGTTTTAGTCTAATTGTTCAATTTTTTTTATCGTTTAATTTTTTCTATTGTTCAATCAAAGAATCAACATGTCGTCGGCCAGAATTATTTCGATGATCTGGCATTTTGCTGTGAGGTAATATGCCTCTTTGCCTTTTTGTTCCTCAAAAAGGCAACCAGTCATACCTCATATAAAAATGCCAAATCGTCGGAATAATTCTGGCCAAAGAAGCTTGACGACAGAAATGATGTGTTGATACGTTGAAACGCAGCTCATATGTTATGGCTAAGCGCATGAAGTGAACCTCATGAAATTTAGTGCGATTATTTTTTGTGTGTTTTTTATATGAAACTAAACCCACAAGGGTGAAAGAACACAACCAGATTCAGCCAATCAAAGTAGTAACATCGGAACAAAAATGCCTGCCACCAAGTTGTTACGTGGTGTACCAACCCTAACCGAAAAGTGTTCGCCCTTACAAATTAGTGGTATAGCCCACGCTAACGAGCAACTGCCAAGCTAATCCCACCGACTATTAAACCATGCGCAATGGCTGTTTGCCGTGACGTCACCATGAGGTAGCCAATTACGAACGAGAACAACGGCTGTTTGGCCGTCTGACTGGACTAGCCCAGTCACGTGATATGGACGTCACAGCAAACAGCCATGGCGCGTGGTATAGATAAAACCTACGGTAGCATTTTCATTTGCGCCTGAAGAAATAGTCGGTGGGATTAGCTTGATGGGGGTGACATTCGTTGGTGGGAGTGATATAATTTTTATTCTGATATCACTATTGCCATTGGCTGAAATTTGGAGAATTCTGTCATCCTTGCGGGTTTTGTTTCTGATATCACTTCTTTTGCATTTTTCTTTTGGTTGAATCTTATGTTTGTCAACGCTTAGTTAGCAGTTTAATGGTTTTGGTTTTTAATTGAGCGTGCATTTATTTTTGTGCGTTTTTTTTTTAATTATTATTAATATTTGATAACGAATTGCTAATGCTCAGTAGCATGTTGTTTTGGGAGAAAATTACCGTGTATTTTTCTTATGGCATGAAAGAACCAAACCATACTTATCTACCATCTGCCAAGTTTGATCGAAAAATATTGAATAGAAATGGAGAGATTAATTTTTTAGTTTTGCTGAAGTGAGGACTTCGATCATAAATTAAAGCGTTTGCCGATTTGTTGTTGTTGTTTTGGTTTAGGGAGCACGAGTCCAAACTAAAAAAAAAAAGGGTTCAAAGGGGGCACGAACCCAATCTACCATCAGTCATCAAGAATAAGTAGCGCGTCCATTGTATCGACAATGTTCGCGTTGCCGATTATTTATTTGCATTGTTACTCGTTAACTAACCCAGTTTGGGTTAGGGCTTCGTCGGGCAGATGACCAGGAGTGCTATAACGCTCGCTTTGAAGCCGTTTCGGCCCGATTGATTCTTGGGTGGGTGACCAACTGGGAATCCGGGTACTGCAGACATCCCTTACATCCTTTTAAACTGTCCAGGCATTGAACTTGCGCTTTCATACTGAATTGCATCATGATATGGATTTACGTTTTTTTGTGTGTTTTGACCATGGTTATTTTTTTTTCCCATTTGGTAAAGGCTGAGAGTCGAAACGTTGTGATTTTTAACTTACTTGCACTTAATGGATTTATTTTATTCAATTACTACTGAAAGAGCTTTTATCTTAATAACTACTGCTAATTTAGTGTCATTCACCACCCGATTTCATCCAAATGAATGACACTAAAATAGTTATGTGAATGACACTAAAACTTATGGCGTCATTTCAAGTCGGAGTTCGAGATCAAGTGCGCATTCGAAATATGGGCCATAGTGTTCAACTAACTACTTTTTTTCACGTATATATATCAGACGGAACACGTGACTGTATGGTTGTAGCCAGTTTCTGCTATACTGGAAAGTTTTTAACGATCAGTTTTCAATTTTGAAGGCCCAGTTTTGTTGTGATACTGGAGTAAGAAGTATCATTTCTTTGTTTCTTTCCCTGATCTGTCCGTGCAGTCTTTCGGTAAAAAAAAAAATTGGTACGTGACAGAGGTGTTTTCGTGGAGAACATATTTACGGTATTATTTTCACGACTAAGGCTACCTTTAAATGCAACGAATTTCCCAAGCCTGCATTCCGTTTCAAAATTCATTTCCACCGTTGAGCAGTTCCAACGATCGATTCTCGTGAAATGGATTTTTTTCTTTTATTTTTTTAAGCAAAATCGAATTTGAAAGAAAAAGGCGAAAGAAATAGAAAAACGGTATGATGCTGCCGAACGCTGCCTTTTGTAACGAATACAACACCATCAAAATAAAAAGAAAAGAAAAAAAATGAAAGAAACCCCCAAACAAATGTAGCATGCGGTCGTTTTCCTTAGGCCGTGTCAGCATGGGCTGCGGCATGCTGTTGTTCGGTGTTCACCACATTCCTATGCAAGATGGGCGTCGCTAATCCTTCTAACAGGTGTGGCATGTGTCGGTGATCACGTAATTCAAGATGGCCGCCGTCCAAGCTATAAACATACTTCCATATCTTGGTTGTTATCTAAGCGATTTTAATTTTCTACTGCTGGTTGGAAAGGTATTTTTAAGGGCTAAAAGAAATGTCGCAACCACAGTACACTATCAATAAGCTATACAGTAGTATTTGCGTTAACGTTTTTTCTTTGTTTTTAAATTCAAGACACTGTGCTTCCGATCCCAGGGCGACGCGTTAGACCTAAGCTGCCACACTCCTCTGCGGAAAATAGTTAGGCTGCATTGTGAATGCAAACCAATGTAGAATATATAGGTAGTGTCACTCTTTCTCTGACAGCGCTTAACATTTGGATACTACCATCTTTCAACGATTTATCACCAGAGGGCACGGCCCTCAAGTAACTGGAAGCGCAAAGCATCATGGGTATCGAAGCTATTTAGCGTCACTAAATCAAATTGATCACATTAAGAATACAAAATTAATCACTTAAAAACCATCATGTGTCAGATTAGGACATTAAAATAATTTTAAGATAGATCAGATCTGTCTGATCAAGTTTAACTTTTTTGACTCCAACATTCATTTTAAAATGGGTTGTAGTTACGAGTGGCGCTAAATATAACGCATGGTTTTGTGATTCGAGAAGCATTACGAGTGGCCGCTTAACCTTAAACTTTTTCCGTGGTTCACGTTTCTTGTAACGAACTGAATACGCTTTGGATCGAACACAGAATGAGTTCTTCAACTTCGGATGTTGCCCACGTGTATGTCGTTCATTTCCGAAGGTTTGCTCGATATTGCCGTGGTTACCATAGTAACGATGCCGCCAGTTTTTATTTCAAGTTTCGCCTCCTGAGAACCTGACAAGTGATGCCTTCTGGTGCCGTTGATGGAAGCAGGTATTATTTTATTCCATGTTTTCAGAAAAGCGTCACTACCTAGGCTACTTATTTACCCTGATGCAAACCGTGGGAGTGCAAAACCCGTTTAAATAAAAACTGGCCTCTAATTTTATTTAAACGAGTTTTGGACTCCCACGGTTTGCATTCACAATGCAGCCCAACTATTTTTCCGCAAAGCATGCATACGACATTTCGTTTAGCCCTTAAAAATATCTTTCCAACGAGCAATAGAAAATTAAAATCGCTTAGATAGCAACCAGGGGTGCCTTTGAAAAGTGACCTAAGTTGCGAAGAAACACGCTGTTGCATGTACAAAGTGTGTAGGTCGAGCGAGATGTCGCGTCATAATCCTCTGATCTAGCTTGATCTTAGACGATTGCCTGTACGTATGGCATTCAAATTACGCTCCAGGCAGTAACCTAAACAACCAAATCAACCATGGTCGCCGAGCTTGGTTCCTGAGGGTAACTTGGGGGACAGGGGGCTAACACTGCAAACGAATTGACTGTCGACCAATCAGAATCAAGAAAGAAACAAGGGGGGGGGGGGGGGGCGTTGCATTTACTTGCATGAATTCGCTGTGTCATGTGGATGAGTTTATGTTGCGTTCGGTGCGGGATGGAAGAAGGTTCGGTGTTATAATTCTATAAATAAGATTCAGGAATTAGTCATTAAATCTTCAACGTATCTTAACAGTAAGCACGTAAATAAACTCCTGCTTGATGTTCAAAATAATACTGTTTGTAGCTTATTGCTATCACGTGACAATCGATCTAGTGACGATTTGGGTTAAAAATGCTACTAATTCGTGACGTGTAGAGACAACGAGAATGACATTTGCTTGATCCAACCAGGTTACTTTTCGAAGGCACCCCAAGATATGGAAGTGTGTTTATATTGCAATGGTGGCCATCTTGGATGACGTCATCGCCGTCACATGCCACAACTGTGACAGTGTTACCGTGGAAATTATTCAACTACATACTTTTACCGATCAAATGACACCATCAGTGTCTTCCCTTCACTAATTTGACGGAATCCCCTCCCTGAATATCATCAGTGCACAGAAAGACAAAAGCCTGAAATGATTGCTAAATTCTTTAAAACGCTAATTTAAAGATAAAAAGGTAGGTTAGCATAAAACTACCCCGTTCCTTTACAGAAGTCAAGGTAATATTAAGCTGCAGGCTGTCGTATAAAAACAAGGTGCACAGTCTTACGTAACCACAATACACGTATCGATCAGCTACAGTAGTATTTGCGTTAACGTTTTTTCTTTTTTTTTTTAATTCAAGGCACTGTGCTTCCGATCCCAGGGTGGCGCGTTAGACCTAAGCTGCCACACTCCTCCACATTTTAGTATGTATTGCATGTATTGCAAAAACTTAATATTTAGGCTGTTATTTTTATTTAAGCAGGTGTCACACTACCACGGTTCCTGTAGACAGTGTACTGTCACTCATTTATAATCTCAGCGTGCTCGTATGATATATAATTTGCTAATTATCAATATTTAAACAATTGTTTGTAATGTAAAGTGTGTCTGGTATTCACATGTGCAAATTAGTAGTCAATGTAAGTTACATGGATGGAGTTGGGATGAGAAGAGTATATATTGCCCACTTTTAAGTGTGCTCTGGAGTCGCTCCTGCAATTGATTAAATGTTCGTGTGCTTCCAGTGCACAAACAAATCAATTTCAGGATCTACTCCAGAGCACATACAACAGGTGATAACAGTATGTCGTCCATACTTCATCCTTGTCCATCAGTTTTGGAACGATTGTTTTGCTTCTGTCGCAAATCTTGTTTACATGCATGTTTGCTGGGGCCAATGGCCAATCTTAGTCTTGTGTGTCTAATTATACATAGGTGGGCAATATCTATGACATGTGATTTAATTTCCAGTTCCTGCCTCTAGAACCTTCTAGAAACTTCCATTTCCCATAATACCCTTGCTGTTTCGCGGTTCTCAAGGGTTACCAAAAGGTATTTAAGCAAAGGGGCCAGCATGCAAAATCAGAAAGCCTTCGGGCCAGCCAACTGGCTGGTCCTCCTTCGACCCCTGCTAGGTCTCCTAGTTAGGGAGATTTTTGGCTGTTAGGCCTTTAGTAGGCCCAATTTTTGGTTAGGCTCTTTTTCCCCCGACCTAAACCAAGCCTCTTAACCCTAACTGAACCCTAAAGTTCCCCAGTTTTTGTTCAGTCTAATAGCTTGCTCTCCCACTTTGTTCTTTTTCGTCAGCTTCGTTATGTTTCTGAAAATACAAGGGCTTAATTAAAAGTTAGATCTTTATGTTTAGGCATAAGAGAATAAGTGGGAGAAAATCCAAACCCAAACATGTTTAGGTCTCACTACCCAAACATGTTTACCCAAACATGCTAGCTTGCCTATAAACATCCACAATCGTAATTCGTAAGTGATGTTATTGTGGTATGAGCCTGATAAATCTGGAAACTGAATGTTTTTGAAGGTGATTCACGACATCATGGAGGAAGTACTGAGTAACTGGTGCCAAGCTTCATGCGCGGTCAAACGGTCGGGGCTCAAAAACTGGCCGTGTAAACTTGATGAAGGCTAGAAGTTCTTCATTTGCTGAAATAAGTTCTTTCCAATGGGACAACTCTCCTTTCCAAATAAACCTCTGATTGACTCACAACCCAACAAAGCATTAAGCAGGACGGACAGCCAATCTGATCAGAGGTGTGAAATAAACACACATGCAAACCTATTTACGTTGCCGCTTGGACTTATATGTCAGACTGACTGAGCGAGGAATCGAACCCACAACCTTTAAAACCAAAGGTCGAGGTCCTATACCTCTGAGCCAACGGTATAGCTCAGTATGGCTCAGTGGCAGGATCTCGGCCTTTGCTTTCAAAGGTCATGGGTCCGATTCCCCGCTCAGGAGGTCTGACAAATAAGACCAAAAGACAACGTAAATAGGTTTGCATCTGTGTTTATCTTATACAAAGAATGATACCCAGGTAGTGCACATGCTTGAGTGCTCTCAGTGATAAAAATATTTTTCGAACTGCTACTGATTTTCCTTGATATTTTCATAAAGAATGTGTTAGCTGGAAGTCTTAGATCGCGTCTCACTACCTAAACATGATTAAAACATCTGTCCTGTACAAACACCTGCATGGGTTATCTGCTCCTTCGTCTTGATGTTTATGGCATGAGTACTTTTTTAGCATCGGTGTGACTTTTCGTGCGTATAACCTTCAAGCAGACGCTTCAGTATGTCATGCAACAACAGGTTTCTTTGCTCATTTCTTGGACGTGATGAAAATTCTTATTTGCAAAGTAGCATGGTTAGTTCATCCGTGGTAAGAAAATGTGACAGTAGCCTCTTCACACAGTAGTCTTTGAAATGCCAGTGGGGGTCCGTATTTTTGTGCTGTGCTGATAAAGCAGCTTGGCCCTAGTCGGATTTTTTGATTGATTTTACTTCATCTAAGTTTGTATCGAAATTGATGTGAATTTCGTCTTATTGCCAGTATTTCCTTTGAATCTTTTGAGTGATTCATCAAGAGTTGTATAGGTTTATTACCGTGAAGGGTTTATCAAGAGAATATAATTGTGACTTTCCATGTCTGATTGCAACAGAGCTATACGTGGTGGGTATGCTGAAGTAGATGGTGAAGATGTTTGGTGATGTTGGTTCAGGTTCAAAATGTGAATTAATTTGCTTTCGGCTTCTATTGTACGCAGACATGTATCAGGACGCAACCGACACTCTTTGTGCCAACGTCTTGCGAATCTATAGCAGTTTAAAAGATATTTGTATCACTGGGAACAGGAAAGGCATTTACCTTTACTGGGGTCGGTTTTGTCAGATTACGTCTCAACCGGAAGTTTGTTTGGGAAGGGAACGTTCTCCTATTGGAAAGCATTTATTTCAACATTTACTTCTTGCCTTTAAGAAGGTTAAAATGGGGTCACACCTGAAAATGTGGTAAGCATCCGAACTTCATCATGGTAAAGTGTCACCATGATAACTTACATTAAAATACAGCTATATACGTGCGACATGCAAGGCACGAAAAAAACTTTTTTTAAAGTCTCGCTTGTCGCACCTTTTGACTGTCTTTTTAATGCATATTAAAGAAGTTTGACACCAAGGACTCAGTACCTGATGATTATGATGAATCAGCTTGAAGCTTTTCACTTGCCCGTTTATCAGGGACATCCCATAATAACCAGATGCAAATCGATGGGGGATGTTTACGGATAAACAAGCCCTTGGAGCCTCCCACTAGGGGTTCCCTTATACCTACATTTAAGAGAGCTCACTTTCAACCCCATTATGAAGTGAAGCCAATCATTCTATATCCTGCTGGATACGAATGTAGTATGAATGATGAAGTATTCACTCCTGTTGTGTGTGAAAAACCATGTGTTCCAATTCGATCCTGGCGCTGACAAAGTGTTTTTGGGAAGAAAGTATATTCGTCACCTTGCAGATGTTCAGCAAATAAACAGCCTTGTGCAGAAATGTGCTGGTGGAATAGTGACGAATCTCTTTGTGACAGTTTATATCTGCCTGATTACTTTAGCGAATGCCACGATGCAGCGAAGACTGACTACTAACTGGATGACGTCATCATGGCACATGCCGCACCTGTCAGTGCCACCATTGAAATTATACAATTACATATATTTAACAGTTAAATTACACCACAAGGTATTTTCTGTACGCTAGCTTTCCCATGGGATACCCATTACCCAATGACTATTTACTACTCACGTGACCCGGGAGGTCTAAATATTATCTTTTCACAATACATGCTAGGAATAATTTCTTTTAATTTTTTTAAAATCCCTTTCAAAAGATCTATAGAAAATAAAACTCAATTCAGATATAGTAACCAAGATCCGGTTGTATGTTTATACCGTGACAGTGGCCATCTTGGATGACGTCATCATAGTCACATGCCACACCTGTCAGAGAGTCGCCATGGAAAGTATTCAGTTACATATTTTTCCCAATTAACTGACACCACTGATATTTTCTCTTCACTAAATTTTCACAGGGATGCCCAATGAATTGAATGTACAGTCAGCGTGACCCTGGGAGTGCTATTCACATTTAAATAAAAAGAAAAGCCTAACTGTTAAGTTTTCACAATACGTGCTACAGATATCTCTTTTAGCTGTGAAAAATATCTTTCTAACGAGCTACAGAAAAATAAATTCTTTTACATAGCAACCGAGATACGGCAGTTTATTTGTGGTGCAATGGCAGCCATGTTGGATGGCGTCACACGCCATACCGGTGAGAGTGTCACCATGGAAATTATTCAACTTTACATACTTTCACGGATCAGATGACACCTTTCATTTTCTTCCCTTTTTCCATGGGGATGTTTTTTTTTTCGTACACAGTGCCCCCAGACTATGAAGATTTTAAACTAAAAGTGAATATTCTACCTTTGTGTAAGAACTGGCGGGTGTTAAAGCGATGGGTGCATTAGGCCTAAACTATAAAACT
>JAHWFP010031413.1:0-18399 GCA_023313725.1 Lithobius niger
CGGACGCGAAATGCCGTTCGTGCCGATCGGCGAGCACCCCCTGCGGCATAATAATAATAATAATAATAATAATAATAATAATAATAATAATAGCTTTAATCAAGTACAGCACATAAATACATGCAAGTACAGGCACGAAGCTCATTTCAGACTTGTGTGCAAGCTGTTTACATGTTATAAATATTTTGTTATGTTACTTTAGATTTCTTGTTACAAGGATATTTACAAAAGTTTTTTTTACATTTCATAACTTATTTATAAAAAAAACACATTTTACAAACACTATTTTAACATTTTAAAATTTGTATTTATAGATTATTTAAGTTAATTTAATCCATTAATGTCGTATATATTTTCTATTCATGTATAATGTAATAATAATAACATTATAGACAAGTAATATTCAATAACAGTAATATTACTGTATTGAATGGTATTGTAAGTTATATTCAATAACAGTAATGGACAAGTACTGACACGAAGTCCATTTCAGACTTGTATCTGCAAGCTGTTTACATGTTATATTTTTTTGTATTGTTATAGGTTATTCCTAAGTTTTTATTATTACAAGGATATTTATAGAAAACCTTTCACATTTCATAACTTATTTACAAAATAAAACCACATTTCACATACACTATTTTAACAATTTAAAATTTTCATTTACAGTTTATTTAAATTAATTTAATACATTTAATATCTTATATTTTTTGATTCATGTATCATGTGTTACGTAAATGCTGCTTATTGTGATTTTATTAACCACTCTTTGATTTTATGCTGCATTTCTCTGTTGTTCTGTATTTGTCGCAGTTCTTGTGGAATCAAATTGAAGTATAAGGGTACCAGATATTTCATATTCCTTTTTCTCTATGAATTTCGCCATATTGGTTTTTGTAACATTATTTCTCACTAGCGGAGTCGCTCGCTTTGCTCGCTCATTCCATATCCTCTCGCTTCTCTCCCCCCGTCTCGCTCCCCCCTCATTTAATTTGCCGTTCGGTCAGTAGATGGCATCGTATGTTCGCGCTGCTGGCTGTTGCGTTCTGGGCGCAGCTACTATCTCAGCGGGCCTTGGCTGCTACTCTTATAATTTGCTGTTCCATCGGTACATGGCGGAGATGGCATCGTATGCAGCTACTGCAGATGCAGATTGCTGCTGCGCTGCCAATGACTGCGTTGCGGATCTTGTGTAATTATATATATAGTTATTTCTATTTACCATAAATTTATGTTCATCTTTGTTCTTTTTTACAATGATCCATTTTAATGATGTGTCAATTTTAATTATTTCAAATTTTTCGTTTAACTCATCAGTCTGTTGTATTTCATTGTTTCTGAAAAGTACTTTCATTGCTTTGTTAGTTAATTTTTGTACTACCATGTTGCTTTTTGATGTGGGTTCATACACATTGTGCCCATAATTTGTTTGACATTATCAATGCGTGAAAAATCATCTTCTTATTTTTTGTACTCAGTATATTCTTTAAGTTATATAATGCTGGGATCATTCTCCTTAGTTTTTGTGTAAGTATATCAATATGTTTGTAAAATTTCCATTTTTTATCAAGCTCAATTCCCAAATATCTTGTATTATTTACTATTTTTTTTTTATCTTACACAATCACAGTCACAGTTACATTTTCTATCACATGTTGTTATTGTTCCTATGCCTTCTTGCATGTGTGATGTTACTATTGGCAGAAAGCATGTTTTTTCTTCATTTAGGATTAAATCGTTTTATTTAAGATAAACTTGTAGGTTGTCAAATCATCCTGCGTATTTTCCGTCATATTTCTATTATTGTTGTGTATAGACAACATAAATATATCATGAGCAAATAAGGTCATATATGTTTTCCGTTTTAAATCAGAAATATCATTGGCGGAGCGAGCGAAGCGTAGCCTATAACAGACACCAAATTGCAAAATGTTGGTTGGTTGGTCCGTTGGTTGGTTGCACATCTTTAGTCTGGGTAGAGCCCAAGCGAAAGATCGGACTGGAATGTAATTTGGTACTACGCTTGATACCCCAAAACGTATTGCTGAACCAAAATTTGCCATAAATTGAACAATTATTACTGGAGAAATAACAAATTTTCGAATTTATTTCTAACACTCACCATTGTAAATTTGAAATTGTGAATAGTTAAGGAATTCCGACGAAGCATATACATGCTGATGGTAGTCAAGTGAACTTAAAAAAATACGACAAATTAAATTTTGGTTGCTTCTTTCTAGCTGATAATCTTTTTTGACGCCACTCAATGAAATAATAATATTTGATCGTTGCATTTAACCACTACAGGAAGAAACGCAAACATGAAAGACAAAAGGATTTCATTAACAACACCCATTAGTTTCATTTGAAAAAAGAACGCTTGGAGAAATTCACTTCAGCTTGCTGAAAAGTGGCGTTTACACTAGCGATGGGAATCCCGAATATGTACCCTGAAATCGTTGTATCAAGGAGACGCGGTATATATAAAACGAGATAATAGATCAGCCGACATATTTTTTTTTTTACCAAAGGCCGAAACCATAATATGCCTGCATCTAATAGTTTAAAGATTCCTCGTGTTCACGGTAACATGAAGTCTCGAAACCAAAACCATGTTGCGTGAAGGATTAGGCTTAACGCTCGAACCCAAGTTGTTAGCTGCTACTTACGAACCTAAATCGCCAGGAAAAAATTAGGCTTAAACGCTAAAAAATAACATATTTTTAACCTACAATGTGATGGGTATTACTTTTAGATTATTACAATAGAGATCGGTGTTGCAGTGGGTAATAGAGGTGTGTGCCTCAACATTTTCCTTGGTGGGTGTGTCAAGTTTTTATACCAGCGGCAGCATTGTGACCCTTTTCAAACTTGATTATTTAAAAACTATCGTACTGAAGATTGTTTGGCTGGCAGTAAAATGCGAAATTATTTTTTAATATACGGACTACATTTTGCACAGCAGTTGCTGTAAACAATGTAACAATCATTGTCAGCGGCAGCGCAAATAGCTGTGGCATGTGCTGTTTTTAGTCGGCGGTGATGGCGGTGAGCTGTGATAAGAGGCTACAAATATCTAAACAGAAACTAAATGCTGGAGCAAACGGAAGCCAATTAAAATTTAAAAAATGTGATACCTAGCTTAAGCCGATACTTGAAAAAAAAAGCTTAAATAAGAAGTACAGCAGTACGTCACACCAAAAGGCAAAGAGCCCAACTTCGCCGAGTGAGCATTGCACCCAGGTTTTTTAGGAGCATTAACAAATAATTACAATAAAAACTAAATATAAGTTTGAAATGAAGATCTGGTCGCTCCGCCTACAATAGGCCAAAGCCTGTTTCCTAGTTAATATAAATTTAACATAGTAGGGGCCCCAATACAGAACCTTGTGGTACAACGTATTCAATTTTTGTCCCTTGACTTAGGTTATTACCAATTCTGACACATGAGTATCTATCTGTTAAATAACTGTTAATAACGTTATACATTTTACCTGTAAGTCCATTTTTATAAATTGTTTCTAGTAATATATCTTTTGTAAGAGTATCAAAGGCTTTAGTTAAATCTTTTGGAATCGTGCCAACTGATTTTCCTACATTTAATGCTCTGCAGACGTTATCATACACGGCGATCGCCGTGTATATATATGATTGAAGTCCTCTCTCCAGCAAAACTAAGACTATTAATTTCTCTGTTTCTATTCAATATATTTCGACCAAACTTGTCCAGATAGTAGATAGCAACTTTTCCAAACTTTACACCAACTTTTATGCAATTCCGTGCAAGAGTAAACGTAGGGAGCCACGCGTAAATTTGAAAACTGTTCACTTGTTGTTGTTCTTGTTCTGGTTCTTGTTCTTGTTCTTGTTCTTGTTCTTGTTCTTGGCTGACACGGTTTCAGAAAAAACTACTGCACCTACCTAAAATCTGAAACATGATCTGAGCCAGAAATTTCCCTGGGCTTCAACCTTACAGGGACCACTTTTTCAATTGGTCCATCCATTCCGGCGTTAGGGGACCCAAAAGGTTCATTTTGATTGTTTTACATTGTTTTAACCATTGTATTTAGGGAACAATGCCACTCAGCAAACTCCAGATTCATTCTTCGTCCACGTGTTATGTCTTTGCTAAAAAGTTGATTGTTGAACGGTAAAATGAAAGAATGACAGGGCGCGAGACTGTGAAGAATGACTTAATGACAGGGCGCGAGACTTGCTTGGTGTGGCTGGGCATGGTGTAACCACCTTGCTTCAGATTTCTGAGCACTGTTTCACTGTTGGCAGGATGAGTCCTCAGAGTCCATGGAAGTGGTGTCCAGATGTTTTGAAGGTGTTTGAGTCTGTGTACGTCGAATGTGACGTTTTTTGTGACGCCTCTTTTATTCCGGCCACACTGAAAGGTGGAATTGGGGTGAGTGTACCGTCTCTGAAACTTTCACTCAAGCGGTGCATGCCTGCGGCGACATCTAGCACGGTTTGTGAGAAAGTGGCCATATCGGTCGCATTGGATGTTGCATTAGACCTGGATCTCCCGTCGTTTTCCATTTGCACCGACTCGCTCTCCAGCATAAGAAATTTGCAGCGCTCTTGGGAACTACTTGAGGTGGACGACCCATTGATCTACTCCATCGGTTGGAAGTTTTGGGTTGCAATGCAACGTAGCACTGTAGCATTTAGGTGGATCCGTGGGCACAGTGGTGTTCACGGGAACGAACAGGCTGATGGCTTGGCGCGTGAAGCGGTCTATCAGGAATCAACAGAGGTTGTGCCAGTCCTTTCACCAAAGGCAAGGCGGCCACTCCTTCGACGCTGGTTTATCAGCAACTGGCAAGAAATGTGGGCGGCATCGTCGACAGGCAGAGGCCTGTTTCGAATTCAACCGACTTGTGATCTTCATCCAGTACTAGACAAACTTAGTTATCAGGACGCGAAGTTGCTCTCCAGATTACGGACCGGACATTCACTTCTGCGTGCACATCGGCACAGGATCGGATGGGTAGCTGACCCGTTCTGTCCGGTGTGTGGTGTAGACATGACACCAGAGCACTTCATCCTTGTTTGTCCGTCTTTTGCGCATCAGCGTTGCGCGATCCTCACGTGGACACAGGAGTTGCCAACTGTCCACTTGCTGCTGTCTACATCGGCAGGCTCATCCCCCTTGCGAAAGTTGCGTCGGTTAGCCAGATACTGTGTTGCGACGGGAATACGGCTGTAGTGTGTGCTCTCTCCGCCCTCTCCTACGTCGTGTGATGTGGTGGACAATTTGTGGCGCTGTGTCTGGCCTAGATGTGTCTGGTATGTGTCTAGATGGAAATGTGACGGTACTTTGGTGATTGATGGTATTTTGTAATTTAGAATGAGTTTGGGTGCGTGGCTTAGGGCCGAGACCCATAATAAACAAATTGAATTGAAAGAATCAGACTGGATTGGTTCAGTGCAAGTGTGTGTTTTGATTGTATTGATGCAGTTCATGGTTGTGGGGTGTGGTGTTTGTGGTTTTAAGGTGTGGTGCACAGTAGCTGATGTAGCAGGCCTGGTGTTGGGGCGCATGGCGTGTTGTCAAGGCCTCAAATAAATCAGTGACCGAAAGAATCAGTGTTTCATCTAAACGCATATATTTTTAAACCAAACTAAGCAGCTTCGAAATTGGCTGCTAAAAACGATAGAATTTCGTATTTATTTCGCAGATGCAGGCTTTCAGAGATGAGTTGAATTGTTTCAGAGTGGCCAGTAACAATCGATTGCATGCATAAACCTTTGTAGCGCGACGCCATAGCCGTAAAAAAGGTACACGGATTACAAACAAAAACGTCAAGTGTGCTGTAAAAAAGGGGGATATATGATTGAATTTTCACTTGTTAAAATGAACACGGAAAAAAATTGATGGTTTTTAATTGAAATTGAGAAAATTCCATCTGTTTAGGTGCTGTTGTGCTTTACCAATCATATATTCAAAACGTAAAGCACAACAGCACCTAAACAGATGGAATTTTCTCAATTGTAGATTTTATTATTTCAATTAAAAATCATCAATTTTTATCCGTGTTCATTTTAACAAGTGAAAATTTAATCATATATCCCCCTTTTTACGGCACACTTGACGTTTTTGTTTGTAATTGTTTATATTTTCTAATGCGTCATTTACACCAATTCCTTTTCGGTATCCAAATTGATTTTCGTTTCATACTTTGTACTTTTCCAAAAAAATTGTCAATTTTTGTTGCAAATAATTTTTCTATTATTTTATTTAATACAGGTAACAATGATATTGGTCTGTAATTATTAAGATCTTGTACATCTTATATAATCGGTCGCATGACTTATTTTTTTAGATTATTTGGCCTAATTTCAGTTTTAATTATACTGTTTATTAGAGTTGTCATGAATTCGCTTGTTTTATCTTTTGTTTCTACAAAGTGTTCCATCATGAACCCATCATGGCCATTTCATTTTTTAACTTTAATCTGATTTAAAATGTTGAGTATATCATTTTTGTTTGCTTGGATGATCCCCATTGTATGTTTAATTTTTCTTCCATTCTTTAAGTTATTTCTTACAGTTTTCAGTTTATTTTCATGCTTGCGCCTTATTTTTAATTTTGTTTTTATATGGGGTACTTGTTTTTCAAAATGTTCTGAAAATTTTACACAAATGATGTTGGTTGTTTCCTTAAAGTGTTTTCCAAAATGATTTTCAATGTTCAAACTTTAGCATTGTTTCCAATTACCGGATTTATTTTGCTCCAAACCTTTCTTCCATCATTTTTATTTTTCTCAAAATAAGTTCCATAATGATTTTCTTTTGTTCTTTTTATTTTATTCTGAACATCCTTTTTAAATATATTTCAAAGTTTTCAGAAAATCTTCATTGTTTTTATTTTTTAATTTTTAATTTTGGTTCCACAAACAATTTTTCATTTATTGCTGTAATAAGTTCAGTATTCATCCATTCATTTCTGAAAGTTGTGTTTTTGATTTTTGTTGTTTCTTTCACAGTGTATCTATTATTTCGATATATTTTTAAAATTATATTCTCAATCATTGTATAAATTTCAATGGATCATTCAACTTCTCAAGCTGCTTCCAATTGACTTTTTCTAGTTGCTCCACAACTTTTTTATTTGAGTATCTATATTCCAGTTTTTGTTGTTGTGTTGCTTCGTCATCGGTATTATATTTTTTATTCCAAAAATCAGTTATTGTGAAGTAATGGTCTGCTGATTTTAAAGTAATAACTGCACCTTTACATTTTACATTTTTTAATTTTGTGAATAACAGGTCTAAACATGATTTTGTAATTCTGTTATTTTTTACTTCTTCTCTGGTAGCTGTGATTATTTGATGCTGATAACCAAAATACGCAATAAAGTTTTCAAATTTAGTTATATCTTTTTTTCGCAATCATTTGGGGTCGAGTGGTATCTCATCTGTAAGGTCTGTTAAAGTGCTGAAGTAGCCTTCAAACCGGGACTCGATACTTCCACCCAAACCAAAGTAGTGGCTGAACATGTCTGCAACAACTGATCCCCCAATAAAGTTATTGTAAAGGTGGGTGCGAATAACGTAAACAGAATGCGGTTTTTGGCTGTCCTGAGAACTGCATCATAGCGGTAATAGCATGGAGTTTCATTATCCCCTTTGGAGAGGCTAGGTTGCCACGAAGTAGCAAAAAGGGGGGGGGGGGGGATAGCAGACACTCTGACGAACAATGCAATGAAGAACTGAAACATACGAAGTACTTGACTACCCGGTATAGTCCTTCCAAGTGCGAGACAAAATAAGCCAGAATGAAAAAATTTTGGGAAGTTGGAAAGTTCAGCGTCCTAATCTATTCCCGAGGAAAAGACTTAGCCGTTTGGAGAAACAAAAGTTCGGGTCGGGGAAGGGGTTGGGAGGAGATTGGAACAGTGAACTTTCCAGCTATCCCAAAGTTCCCCATTGTGGCTTATTTTGTCTCGGGTTTAGATGGACTTTACTGGGTATTCAGATACTTCGTATGTTTCAGTCCTTCGTGTGACATTGTGTCCTGTTCAATTGTCTGCTCTTCCCCTCCTCCCCTTGCTACTTCGTGGCATCCTAGCCTCTCCAAAGGGGACAATGAAGCTCCATGCCATTAGTGCCGTGATGCAGTTCTCAGCGACAGCCAAAAAACGCATTCTGTTTACGTTATTCTCACCCACCTTCACAATAACTTTATCGGCGGGGGGGGGGGGGGCACTTGTTGCATACATGTTTAACCATTACTTTGATTTGGGTGGAGGTATTGAGGCCCGGTTTGCACGCCACTTCAGTATTTTAGCGAACCTTTCAGATGAGATACGACTCGACCCCCCCCCCCTTCCCATTGGATATTTCAAAGTTAGGTCCACCAGGGGCGCCCCTATGGGGTGGGGCACTACTTCCCCTACCTTGATTTCTTCGAGAACGTTCCAACTACACGGTTTTAGTTATCTACAACGGATGTGACAAAAGGTATTGGGGTGACCCCTGACTTTTGGGACACCCTGTAATTACAGTAATATTAACTGTAAAGTGTATTAACTGCTTATTTTATTTTGTTCATGTTATTAAAGTAGTTTTGTGTTAAAATTTGATAGTCAACCAATTGTAAAACACTCAAAAGTGTATCATCTTTTAATAAAGTATCAGCTGATTTATTATTGCCTGTAAACAAGATCTTTGTGTATGGCTTTGTATTTTTTGCGATCTCAATAGGTAGTTTCTTGTAGTAGTTTCACATATAGTATTTCTGAATTTAGCTTGGCTTCGAACAGATTTTTCTAACGGTGGGGATTTCCAGTTAAGGTCTACAGTTAATCTTGGGCGAAAGTTTGGTATCACGAATATCCGGCGATTTTCATTGCGAACTAAGTTGAGGGCTAAGGAATGTAGCGCCCCTAAGCTGCAGCCTAACTTAATACGGAGCAGTTTAGTCCCAAGCTGAAAAAATCGGTGATTTCATATCAGGTTTAGCGATAAATCTCGGGTTAATGAGCATGTTAGGCCTGGAACTAAGGATAAAATTTAGACCCAAGCACACCATGGTCTAAGTTGAGGTTTAAAAGCACGTATTTCGAAAGCGATGCTTCACTGCACTACCTGAGTGCTGGTAAGAAGTTTGATTTCAGGGGGTACATTTCTCTACCAGATCAACGCAAGTGTCACGCTGGTTAAAGGTTGTCGTCAGGTCAGTAGGAGATGATACTTTTCCCTTTCTCCAATAGGGACACATAATTTTCAGTTCGTAAATGTGAATTGTTTAGGTTTTCGAAGTGACCACGTACATTGACATGTTTTAGCACATTAACATACTAATTTGTACCGGGGCAATAGCAACTGGGGCGGGATGGTGGAGGGACACCCCCCCCTCCCCCAATCGTCAAAGAAGATGTACAATACAGTTGGCAATTTCGAGTTGCCGAGTTTCACTGCAAAGTCCCGTTTCCATGAATACTAGTTAATCATTATCATCATTCGGGCAGTTTGAAAGTAATGTTTCAGATGTTTTTTTTTTTATTATTAGATTTCGAAACACTTCTGTTTAGCGTGCGAGTAACTGAAACGCTCCCCCCGACCGTTTTTAATCGCTTCCCTGCAGCTCTCCTCCATCCACGCGGCTGGTAAGACGTGGGCGAACTCAGAGACAGGCTGTGCCTAGCAGGAAAAGAGCAGTTTTGTTTGCCTGTGAGCCCATCACCACAATGGCTTAAAATTATCATAAATAATGACTGAAGCAACTAAAATAAAATATGCTTTAAACTGTATCTCCGCAAAGTTTTGATAAGAATTAACTTCGCGAAAATCATACACAGATGGGAAAACTAAAAATTAAGTTGGCTATTTTACTTCATGTAGCCTTTCTCAGTTAGACCTTTCCAATTGACCGGTCCCCACAAGGCGGTTCAGTAAGGAGTAACTCCTAACTGGT
Source organism: Lithobius niger (assembly GCA_023313725.1). Taxonomy (NCBI): domain Eukaryota; kingdom Metazoa; phylum Arthropoda; class Chilopoda; order Lithobiomorpha; family Lithobiidae; genus Lithobius; species Lithobius niger. Next base: position 9,928 of record JAHWFP010031413.1, read on the forward strand.
ATTTTTTTTTGGGGGGGGGGTAGGGGAAAAAGTTACTGATACATTAATATTCCAAAACACACCATCACTGCCAGGATTTAAAAGATTACTTAAGTAAGGCAGAAACGTTACAAAAACTGAATAAATCAAAACTTAGAAACGATTCCTCCCAAGTTTTCGCTGTCTGAAATCGTGAAATCTCACAAATTTCATTTACTAGTTCGTCTGCTAGCCCATTTCTGCCATTGTTTTAGGTAAAACAGAACTTGAACTAAATCCGTACTTCATGAAAATCGGGTATAGTTGGCAAAATTAAAAAATGAGTTGAAAATTGAGCTGTTTGATTTTTGCTGTAGCCCTTGATATTGGTAAAGAAGTCATTTATCGCTACTACGATTTGAAGATCCTTTTGTATCAATGCAAAAAAAATTTTTTATACAACAAACTTGTCATGAATTCAAAAAAAATTCGAAAGTACAATTTGACTAAAAGAGATCTCAAATAAGATCTCAAATCCATAAGATCTCAAATTAAAGGACAAACGCTGCCCAAAGGACACTAAATTAGGGAAAAAATTATCTACGATCTCTGAATCACGGGACAAAAAAAATGAAAATGGTGCATGTCAATTTAATATTATATTTCAAAGCTTTTCGCCCATAATACCTCAAATTGTTTTAGACAAAACTGAGTGAAAGGTTTCTCCATTTTTTTCCATCTTTTTCAGCTGGGATAAAACTGAGCAAAAGATTTCACTATTTTTCAGGTTTTGACAGTCCATTTGAAAAAATTTCTCCCCTACTGCCATGCTTGCACACAACAGTTCATTGGCAATCATTATAGCCTAGACGTCCAAAATGTATCCTTAACCCAACCCCAATCATCAATGGCTAGCAACGGGCCTGTTTATGCAATTTTAAACTAAAACCTGGTAAATTTAGATAAAAAATGTTTAAAAAAATTATTTAGTCACAATTAAGTTATTACGAAACCGGCTATCCTGAAAACCGAATAAGAAAAGTCACCGAAATTCGCTTGAAAACAATTTGATACACAAATCTCGACGTATCTTGGTGAAGCCAAACGCGTTGATACTGTTTACGAGTGATATGACGTCACATGAAAGGTATTAACCAATCAGAGTACTGTACTAGCTAGAGAGCTCAACATGGAAATCGCCAAGGTTACCCGGTACTACTTTAGGTCAAAGGTCGGGGTTTAGCTAGTATGTACTAGTAAGTCCCCAACTTAGACCAGCATTGAAATCACCAGTTTAGCTAGGCCGGGGCTTACATTACGCCTGGTCGTGTTTGGACCTCAACTGGAAATCCCCACCGTAAGTGTTTTTTTAGAAATAAAAAATATTATTTTACATAGCAGAGGTAATGTTTTTCTAATTTGGCTGATTGTTGTGTCGATATGCTTTACAAATTTCCAATGCTCATCTTTTGCATCCCCTAAATATTTTAAAATCTGTAGATTTTCAATTGTTATAATTTCACTGCCTAATTATAAAAGTTATGTTTTTTTTTCCATTTATGTAATCATATGAGGCTTTACACGGTAGAAAACAAGTTTTTGTAGGGCTAATGTCATAACAGTTTATTGAAATCATAAAAACATCATTTGCATGTAAAGTGAAACGTGCTTACATTTAAATTCCCATTATCATTAACATACAGTAAAAAAGCAAATAATAATAATAGTTTTTTTTTTTACCTGGGGTAGGCAAGAGAGGTTCGATACCAAAAAGGGAGTCGACAGCACCAAATGATCGCAAAACAACTTAGTCATTTGTCGATTGTTGCTACTCAAGAAATGATAAGCAGTTGCCTCCGAGGTAATCATTTCTGGGGCACAAGGCAGGCAAAACGAGTAATAGAATTACACTGTAAAAGCAACAGCAACTTACATTGTCCTGAAATGTTTCGTAACACTCCAAATACAATAACAGTAGGCTAGTACCAAGAACCGTCCGTACGGATATCATACCTGCTACACTCTCACTCCTGTTGTAATGAACTATACATTATATTCGGTGTTCGGAGTGGCCTCCACAAATAGAAATGCACACTCAACAGCGTTGCACCACGGATTGTCGAACACGTACCCCGAATTGTGTTACATGCATCCACATTACGGTTTCATAGAGTCTGTAGATCAGGAACTAGTGAAGCATCAACAAGATCTTTGAGATATCCCGAAAAAAAAAGTCCAGAGGATGAAGGTTCGGTATGCTTGCAAGCCATGCAGTTGGTTCTCTCCTGCCAATCCAATGCCCAGGGTAGCTATGTTTGAGAAATTCGTGAGGCTAAAATAAGCTGGAATACCACCATGCATGAACCACAGTTGATGCAGGCTCCCCAATGGAATATCCTCCATCAATGCAGGCAGCTTATTTTTCAGGAAATTTCTGTAATTGGGTCCGTTGAGCCTGAGTGGCAGAGAAATTGGTTCAATCAGATTGCCCCCGATGATTCCGACCCAGACATTACATGAGAACCACTGTTGATGCCGCAACTGAGTGGTAACATGTGGATTTTCATCCGCCTGCCTACTGACGATTGTTTTGAAAGTTCACGATTGCATCCCCTGTGAAACTTGCCTCATCTGTGAAAACTACTCGCTGCTGAAACACACTGCTGCGTGTGCCATTCACAAAACATTACACGAGATGAGTAATGAACTGGTGAGAGTGCCTGCACTCTCTGCACTTGATATTGGTCCACTCACTTAGATACGAAGCACCTCCCGCTTCGGTGACCTGTCTTGTTATAATTCCTGGATCCTCTGAGATCATGTTGAGCACCCGTTCTTCAGCTTCAGGTGCTGCGACATAACTTTCTCGACGACAGTCAGCGATAGCAGTAAAAAATGATCCTGTTTCAGCAAGTCGACGATTGATGGCACTAAATATATATTTGGCTGGGCACTGTCGTTGAGGGTAGGTTTCCTGCTGTTTTTATTCATTCGTCCATATGTGTAATGGATGTCTGCATCTCAGCATTAGTGTAACGATGCCTTGAATCGGTACAAGTGAACACGTGCTTTAGGTAATAAACTTCCTCAGTGTCAGACAATAAACCAGCTCTGAAATGTATGAAGGTTCGAAGGTCCAAATAACCAGCCAATTCAACAACATGCATTTAAATACCTACAATTCTTTTATATACATTTGCATAATGCTTAACATTTAAAACAATAATGATCTTTCCCCTTCTCCTACAAAATTGTTTTTTTTTTTACCGTACTAAAAATGTTTAAAATTATGGTACTTGCTATATCGCAACTGTTTACACGATACTGTACGTATTTGCTTGTTTCCCCTTTTTAGGGCCCTTAAACAAAAGGAACATTCAAATGTGACTGCAACGAAAAAGCAAATATCACAGTACAATTTAACAAGAATAGTTATATGTGTTATCGGTATATGAACAGTGTTCTACCGGGAGGGTGCGGATCTCCTCGTAAAAAAAAAAATATTCAGAAAGCTGTTTTACTTCAGGGGATCCTATTTTCTTTTCTGGGAGGGGGAAAGAGAGGCTTACTCTGACTCTTCGTCTGTGCTAGTTCGACCCTGGTTTGGTTTTAAACACTTGGTTTTATCATACAAACGTTCCAGTCTCAAGTGGCTCTTGGGAAGAAGGGGAGTGGGATGCTGTTTGTAGTAAAGCCCTCTGGTAGGTGATTGATTACGATTTATTTCTAGCTACCTATTATCTCAGTAGCTTGGGGGAGTATTGATTAATTTGTAGTTTTTGTTTGTTACAATTAAAATGATTGTAAACCATTACTACAGCCATTGTGAGACAAATAAGGCCTATGAAATTACATGACTTTCGTTAGCTCAGAAAGCAAGGATTTCCGGACCCATGTTTATATGGGCTGTTTACTTTGTTTCGATGAGTACCATCTATGGTGAAAATCGACTAGACCTTTTAGGAACACTCTGTATAGTGAAGAAGTTAAGAAAAATATTTTGAATTAAATTTTACAACATAACAGAAAACACTTGTAATCATAGCATCTCTTGCTCGGTCGATTAATTTTAATCTTCACAACCCAATTATATGCCTAGTAAAGAATTACTAGGGTAATTTTTGCTGTCTTTCTCCAAAACAAGCATCATGCTCAAATTACACTGAAAAGACATACCTTTTTACTCAGAAATTTTAAAGTTGTGGTCTTCAATGAAAGGACGAGGTTTGGGACAATGATGTCACCTTCGGAAATCGTCAACTTTTATGGAAACACGAAGCTGCTGCTCATCAAGATTCAAGTTATACGTTTTTACATTGTTTACTAAGACAGAGACTTTGGGCGCACTGTAGGCGGAGCGAACAGACCTTTATTTCATATTTATATTTAGTGTTTATTTTAATGACTGAACCATATTTGTTAATGCTCCTTAAAAATCTGGGAAAACTGCTCCCTCGGCCAAGGCTGGGCTCTTTGCTTTTTGGTGTGACGTACTGCTGTGACTTGCAGGCCTCTTATTTTAGTTTTTTCCTCCAAATAGGCCAAAGCTATACGTATCATATTTATTTTAATCGGCTTTCGTTTGCTCCATCACTTAGTGTCGGTTTAGTTATTTTTAGATTCTTTCCGCATCCGACACTAAAGATGTGAGCCGTTGCCGCCGACTAAAAATAAAACAACACGTTTGTTATGGTGCTGGGGCTGCCGCCGCTGTTAATTCTGACATTATTTACAACAATAATTACTGCTGCGCAAAGTGCCATCCTTAAATTACAATTGGTAATAATAAAAAGCATTTAATTGTAAGCCAAACAATCATCAGAGCGATAGTTTTTAACAATACTCAAAAGATTCATCAGGTTGGCAATGCTGCCGCTGTCTAATATTTGCAAACGCAACTAACGAAAATATTGAGGCGCACACCTCTACCACGCACAGCGAATGTAACCTTGGCGAATGTATTGGTGTGTTGATATCACTCCTTTGAAGAGCCGAACTATTTAGAACTTGCCGGCCCCTTTTACCAGTTTTGGTTTTTGATATGATTTAAATTACTGTTTACGCATACAGACAAAAAGGAATGGATTACACGATCTTGATATTTAAAGTGTTTTATATTTCAAGTGTATCATAATCAGGCCAGCACCCACTGAGTAATGCATGGAGTGCAGGTGCTCCCCCAGTCAGAGGTTAAGAGGTGTAAAAACAAGATTTTTTTGCAGTTTATATATTTGTTGACCAATTTCGTATTTACCCTCTTCAAATATGTATGTATTCCTTCAGACATCAAGAAATTCAAGATATTGCTTTTAGGAAAACTTTTTTTTTTATTAAATTGGCCTAGTAGTAATAAATTCGTAATATTAAATTAACAGATGTTTTTAAGTGTTTTATTCATTTCATAAAATTTTTTTTTTAAGGTACGTATATACGAAAATATTTTAAAGCTCATATTGACAAATTTGAAAGCAAATGAAACCCCCTTAACAAAAAATTAAACCAGTTATTAGGCCTAAGAAATTGATTAATAAGTTTTTAAGATTGAATTCATGGAGGGAGGGGACAGCAGACAAGTTGCTACTTGCACCCCTCTTAAATAATATCTAGACCCAGTCATGAATATAATCATCTTGTATTGACCTTAAATTTAATTCGTTGCTATTTTTAACGTTTGTCCATTTAGTGTCACAAAACAAAAATATTGGGGTATTCATTGTTGTTGCTATTACAAACAAGTACGATAGCAGTTCGTGTCATCTTTATTAAATTTTAAATAAAATATACATAAATATTTGAAAACCATTAGGTGCTATTCCTAAATCTAATATGACTAAACAAAGATTGAATTTTATTTTGTCTCTTGCCGTCTTTGTCGGTGTTCTGGACAACGCAGCAAACTCTGTTGGCAACACGTGAGATCAGACACCTGTTCATATTCTTAATCCATCTAGATTAGTGTTAATCAACTAAAATGTCAAGGTCAGTGATGCAATCTTGATAGCAATCGTTGCAATGGTGATCTATAAGACGAGCCAAAACGTATTTTTTTTTGTAATAGCTTTATAATACAAACATTTTAATTTTAAAATGCAAATCCTATCACAAATGCAATAGTACACTTTTTCAAAAAATACATAAAGTGTACCGTCTTCAAGGTATGTGTTAGAAGTAGCACCATGAATTTACCTATCAAAAAAGTGTCTTTAACCCATAACACATACAAAACGGTTCCCATTCATTTCGTCACAAACCTTTTCGTCACATCCACTTTCGTCACATTCAGTTCGTCACATACTATTCGTCACACACTGCTCGTCACACTCATTTCGTCACTCGTTCAATTTGTCACTGCAACTATTCGTCACATGCTATTCGCCACACACTACTCGTCACGCTCATTTCGTTACTCATTCGGTTCTTCGCACCAACTATACGTCACACGCTATTCGTCACACTCTGCTCGTAATACTTATTTCGTCACTCGTTCAATTTGTCACTCCAACTATTCGTCACATGCTATTCGTCACATACTACTCGTCACGCTCATTTCGTCACTCATTCACTTGATCACGCCAACTATTCGTCACACGCTATTCGTCACACACTACTCGTCACGCTCGTTTCGTCACTCCAAGTATATGTCACACACTATTCGCCACACACTACTCGTCATGCCAATTCGTCACTTATTCAGTTCGTCACCTATTCAGTCCAACCGCTACCAGGGATATGTTCGAGTAGTCGTAACCCTGCTCAAACAGCAGGCCAGGACTGCATCCGGAGACATTATTAAACTACGGCTGTAATTACAAAGTACTAATAATGGTAATACATAAATAACGATTTCATTTTGTGTGTGTGTGCGCGACTCATCCTAAATTACTTTTTCCCGCGAGCGTGTGAGTTTTTGAGAGTATCCTGCCAATAACCACATTTCTATGTGCCCAGCGGCATATTTTTCTCGTAAACAGTTGAGATAGGCGGGCAGGATGTCGCTACGAAACTTCGTTACTTGTCACCCACTAGTGGTGATTATGTGTAAATTGACTTTATTGCTGATAATCTATCTGACCTGTTGTTGTTGTAGTTAGGTTAGGTCACGTGACCTAAGTCGGATCAAGCGAGTTCTTTATGTAAGCTGCTGGGCTGCATGGAGAGCTATGTAGCGAGTTACCCTGGACTGTTTACAAAAAAAAAAAATGATGCCACCCCCGCAATCGACGAAAATGCAACATCGTCAGAATGACTAAGTTCTGGTCACCCAATTTCGTTCAATAAACTAAAATGTAAACGAGATTGCAAGACGAGAGCGTGGATTACCCAATTTCCGAGTTTGTATGTTTAAAGTCTAAGCTCTACAGCGTTTTATAATCTGATGGGAAGAAGAAAATGGCTTACAAAGGCATTAAGAAAACAGCACAAGTCATGCATGAAACGTACAAGAATGAGCTTTTCAATAATAGTGTCGTAAGAACTCTCATTCGTTTTGAGGAGCATGAACTAAAAACTGTCACCATCAACAAGTTGGCTTTTAACCCCCTACAAAGACAAGCGATGGGTCTGCGACGATGCAATCAGTACTCTCGCTTATGGGCACGTAAATTCAGCTTAAACTATCTATATTATCCATCCAGCTGTTGTATTTGGAATCGTGCCAGTCGCTTCTTCAGCTTAGTTCCAAAATTGCAGTATTGATACCCCGGTAAATGCATTTCTAATGGGCAAGTTATCTTTAATTTTTTTTTTTATCATGAATCCCTTTCTCTATTTGACGAAGTAAACTTTTTTTGCACCACATACATCCGAAAACGCTACCTCCATTGGTGTGTTGTTTCGTGAAGTTGTAGAAACTGGGGGTTTCGACTGGTTAGAAGTCGAACGTTTACATTTTACGCAATGTTTCATCTTGATTTCTTTCCGGTTGCTCTTTCTTAATATAGTGCAATCTTTTTTCATTCTCTTAAAATAAAGTCACCTTCATGAATTCCTGTTCAATTATTCTCACCGGTAAAAATTCTGATTTGAAAATTATTCTAAACACTACCATTCAATTGGATTTTGAAAAAAATTATGAATTGGCTCTGCTTAATTTAGACACTTACAACAGCATACGCAACATCACCTCACAAAATAACGAATTAGTACACAACTTATGCTGGTGCCTCTTAGCAGAAAGTGTTAGTAACTCCCGTGATTACGAAATCGAGGATTGGAATCAATTTCTTAAATCAGTGATAGATGCAAATAGTCGCAACAAGGAAGCCATGACAATTCTTCTGAATCTAAACACTTTAAGAACCGACTTGATAATGACCGATTCGAACTACAGAATATACTTTTCGGGTGACAAAAGTTTGGCTCCCGTCTTGGGATTTGACTTGAGCAACTACTTCAGAAGTCGAGAAAGTCAAAATGCTGTCGACATTATGAGCGTCAATACAATTTTTTTACACGTTGATATCATCGGCATTTCTTACCTAAACAGCAACACTCGACCCACTTTACATTCCTTTC
>JAHWFP010031414.1:0-42333 GCA_023313725.1 Lithobius niger
CCATCTTTTAAAAGGCTGCTATTTAGGTAGGAGTGGGGAGGGGGGGAGGGGGGCCTCGTTTAAAAGGCTGCTAGTTAGGTATTTTTTTAAGGTAGGGGTGGGGGCCCTCTTTTAAATAAACAGACTGCTAAATTTTATTTGTGCTGTAATGGCACCCTGTAGAGGCTTGTTTTTAATATTATTTTTTTAATATTATTTTATTTTAATTAATAGTCCTGCAGATAATTTTGTAATACTCAACTTCCTCTAAAAACTACATGCCTCGTGATGTCATCTCCTTCAACTCCAATCTTATCTTTAAGACCAAGAACTCAACCCTCCCTTCCAACTTGTCTTCGTGGTGTAGTGTGTATAGGTGTTAGTCACTAACTCATCTGATAAGCCAGCTGATGCTGGTTCGAGTCTTGCCACAGCCGAGAAAAAATTTTTCTACTGATTCAATACTAATTTAATAAAACAGAAAAAAAGAAAAGAAGAAACGAAGGAAAATAAAAAATGGAGGACGAATAGGAGGAAAGAAAGGGAAGAAAAAAATGGCGCCCAAGAATCCAAGATGGCGCCCACCTTCATGACGTCACAGGGGTGCAGGTCAACATCCTCCTTCTCAATTCCGAGAAATTTACCGCGACTACCCAGTGGATTAACAGTTGTGCAATAGGGGGAGGGGATTAAAGGATTAGTGGCGGCGGCATCCCTTTGGACTGTGGTTGGGCGTTCATCTCTCTTACCCCAATTATGTTTCTTTTCCTTCATCTATATCAATTTAAAACCAGATGTGCTTATCCCGTTCCACCCACCAAACACAAGCCTCTTGATTATCAAAAAAAAAAAGAGAGGGGGTGGGTGGGGGGTATATTTATACCATTTCATAATGAGTTTTAATAATTAAAATGGTGTTAACACCCATTTCCCGTAGTCATTTTTATTGGCAGCCAAAACCAAAATATTACAAAATTTTAGCCTTCTTTACGACCGTACAGGTCTTACCTTATACTTGCTTTTAAATCTACATTACCATTCTTCCATTTAACTACGGCTTCCAATCACTAACGCTTTAAGAACCGTTCTAACCTAATCGCCATCTTTTTCTCACTTATCTGGGGAAAAGAGGATAGGGGGATCACAATATTTTGCTTATTTCCCACCCCACCCTGACGGTAATTATGTCACGGACAATAACCGTATTATTTCCTTAATTAAAATTTTCACCATATAAGTTCCGAAATGCATTGTCTGAATAAAAATTTTTAAAAAATATAATTTTAATTTTGATTAATACGTCTTATCAACCATTATTTCCATCTATATTCTTCTGTTTTAACTTTCAATCAATGCTCATATGCACCTTTGACTACTTTAATTGCTAGTTGGAAAGAAAAATGATCAAAAATAATGTTGCATTAAATCCACCTCTGTTTGCTTTTGAAAAATAAAAATGCATATTTTTATTTTTAAACCGATCATGATTTTTATTTCCGTTATACCATCTTTTTGATCCTCAAAACAAATTTCCGTTTTTCTTCAAATTTCCAACCCCATTTCAATAATTCCTTTCCAATAAAAATGAAAACCCTGTGAATTTTGAATTTGTTTCCAGAATGTCCGTGTCACTTGCTATGTTTTCAGCTTTTAAGATTTTTGATTTCTAGGCGTTTACACTTTTTGTTTCCATTTATTACAGAAAACGACAACGGACCCAGCCGTTCCTAGGCCGTTGCCGTGAATCCCCTTCGCCGTTGCCGTGAGTCACCACCACTCGTCTGACACGTTTATTTAACAACGTCGTCGACTGCTGGCGACCCGGCAACGAGCACCATCTCGCGGCGACGGACGACCCTATCATCATAGTCCTTTCCATACAAGTTCTCTATTATCTACCACATGCAACCCAATTTATCACATTTTAAAATTTTCCCTTTCCTAAAACCTTGTACTTTTCCTTAATTTCAGCATTTTACTTATTTCCCAACTGATTGTTTCAAATCCGTTCCCCCCTTTCATTCTTTAAAAACATCGTTAATTTTTGTACTGTGAAACGCCATAACAACGCGCTGTGTTTTGTTGCCGCTTTCATTCAAATTATTTTTAGCTTTTAACTTTTTACCCAACCGTAATTTAATTATTGATTTGTGATTTCCTGAATTTTCAACGCCCTACTCCATAGCAAAATGTTTATTATTTCCATCATATTCATTTTTTGTATAATTTTGTACTTGAGTGTACATAGATCGTGTAAAAAAAATCCTGTCTATTGATTTTAAATAAACTAAAAAAATGTCATTTTAATTTTGAATACTGAAAAGTAAGTCTTTGAATTCACTATATTGTTATTCTGACACATGTCCACTAGTTATTTTAATAATTTAGTGTGCATGCAATACTGCTTTTATTTCAGATTGTCCATTTGAATTTAAATTTCGTTTTCAGCGATGTTTGTATGCAACGCCACGTTTTCCTACAATCCGCTACAGGGTTCTCGCGACCAACCGCACGGCTGGCGGCCATGTATTTCCTTTGTTTTCCAACAGAAAACTACGCTGCATCATCTTCCTCGACTCTCGCGTCGTCTAGTTGCCTTTGAAGCCTTATTTCAGGCGTACATTTACTGCTTCTAGTTTGGTAAGCGTGCGCTGCACCTCTAAAACGTTGTAAATCTAATTCTTGTTCTAATTTAGTCTGTTTTAATTTCAAAGCTCGAGCCGATCTTGGTTCGATATATTGACGCTTTCTAAATTAACCATCGCCTGCTTTATTTAATGCGTCGTTGGCAACTGACGACCCGAGATCTGGAACAGACGCTTCAAAATCCGGAACCTCCATTTCTGCCACTCGGTCATTCGGATCCAAAAGAAGTTCTGAAATGTATTCTTGTAATTTTGTTTCAGCATCCGTTAATTCTCCGTTAACTTGTAATAACAAATCAAGATCAGAAGCTCCGTTAAAAGGTATAGGTTGTTTTTTGCCCTTTATGAAATATGGTCTCAAGTGGTTAACGTGGGCACGATAAATTTTCAACGGATCCAAGAAATGAACTACTCTTACGATGACATCGTTAACGAACTCCATTATTCTGAACGGACCTGTCCAACATTTCTGAAGCTTAACGGAGCTCTGTTTTATAGGAACCCATATTTTTAATAATATGTAATCATCCACAATATATTTATAAGGCCTTGCCATTTTATTATAAAAGTTTTGAGACTTGATAACGGATCTCCAATTGTGCATTCGCGCTACCTCGAATGCAGCCTGAAGTCTACTCTCTAGACGTACCACGTAATCCTCACTGTCGTAACAGATTTTAGGTGGCTCAGAAGCCAATGATGCTGGTAAGCGATACTCACAACCAAAATGCAAAAAATGTGGACTAACCAATGTAGCCGCTGACGGAGTGCAATTAATGGCAATAGATACCATTTCTAAGTAACGACACCAATCGTTTGGATAATGAGCAGTGATCTTACGCAATATGGTTTCGATTTGTTTGTTGCAATTTTCAACCAACCCACCTACCCATGAAACGTTAGGTGTGAAGTTAATTTGTTTAATTTGCAACAAATTAGAATATTTAGCCATAATTGTATTGTTTAGCTCACTTCTGTTGTCGGTTCGGATTTGAACGGGACTGCCAAATTTAGCAATTAGCCTTGAAAACACTTTCTTAGCTACCGTTTCTGCCTTTTTATCGGGAATGCCCACTGCGATAGTGTAACGAGAGAAGTCGCCACTATACTGAGAATATAGTTAGCCCCGTGGTTACCGGCGTGCAAAGGCCCAATGAGATCCAGGGACCAAGACAAACCTGGCCTTTGCAAGGGGGTATAGGCACTAAGTTCAGCCTTATGGGGTCTGTTCGGTCTAGCATATGCTTGGCAGACCTGACACGACTTTACGTAGTCAGCCACATTTTCAGCCATTTTAGGCCAGAAACACTGCAATTGTATTAAATCCAAGGTTTTCTTATGGCCCCGATGCCCAGCCGCTGTTGATGAATGGTAATCCCTAATACAGAAATTTACTAGAGATTTTGGAATACACATCTATGCTAGGTTTTCAATCCTGCCCTGTTCAGGATCGGCGAGTCGGATCCTATACAGGGTCTCGTCGTAATCCTTGAAAAAGATGTTGCGCTTATTGGAGGCATCCAAAAGTTCTTCCGACGACTGATCTTTAAGGCGCTTTATTATTTCGCCGAAATAAGGATCCTTGCGCTACTCAGCTGCTAAGTGTGCGCGAGTCCAGTCTGGGTACTGGCTGCCGAGAACAGCTACTGGAATCTCGACCTAGACAGTGCGTCAGCAACTGCTAGTAGCCTACCAGGTCTGTGACGTAAGCAGAAGTCGTATTCCCTTATTTGTAGCAAAATCCTCTCTAGTTTAGGCGACAAAGAGGACGAGTTGTATAACAAATTATAGTCGTATGGTCCATGGTTAAAAAAAACGTTTTACCCAATAAATATATTCTAAAAGATTCTATTCCATTCACGATGGCTAAAATCTCCCTGGTAGTCGTCGTCTGTTTTTGCTCACTAGGTGTAAGTGTTCGGAAAGTGTATGCTAAGGGATATTCAATGCCTCCGTGCATCTGTGACAGGCAGCCACTTACCACAAAATCCGATGCGTCAGTTTCGAGAAGAAATGGCTGTGTAAAATCTGGATGATTTAACGTAGCGGCATTGATCATCCCTTTCTTTAATTCCCTGAAAGCATTTTCGTCAGCCTCACCTCAAACAAACTTGCAATTTTTTCTTGTCTGCCTTGTTAATACAGAGGCATGGGTGGCGAATCCTGCCACATGACGCCTGCAATAATTGCATAGTCTGACCCATTGGCGCACCTGCTTAGGGTTTTTAGGTGCAGGGTATAGCTCCATAGCTCTAAGTTTGTCTTTATCAGGATGTATTCCATGTTCATCCAGCACAAATCCCAAGAATTTCACAGATTTGCACCCAAATAAACATTTTTCAGGACTTAGCTTCATGCCACTCTTAGCTACCAGACCGAGAACTCTGTCTACATGTCTGATATGCATCCTAAAATCTGGGGAATTAAGGAGACAATCGTCCAAATAGCAGGCACAATAAGCACCTAAAATCTCAGCGAAAATCTGCTGAGCACAAAACTGGAAGTGCGCTGGAGCCGTTTTTAAGCCCATAGGTAAGCGCTGGAAGATCCAGCTTTTCCTGGTGGAATTGAAGCTTACTTTGTTCTTATCAGCTTCGGCAAGCTTAAGCTGGTAAAATCCAAACTTAAAATCCAGTTTACTGAAGTACTTAGATCCACTGAGATGCGCCATGCTCTCTGTCACAGTAGGTATTGGAACACTTATAAATAAATAAATAAATAAATAAATATTCCGCCCCAGAATAGGGGCAAGTAAGACGGAAGGGTCTCGGAAGAAAACACTAACACCGGTCCTGTGGAACAAAAGAAGGCAGCATCACAAATACGGCCGCTTAAGAAAGGTGAACAAGTCAACACGGTTAAGCAGAGCCCTAAAAACACCCACCGAAGTTGCGGAGACAACTGCCTCTGGGAGGGCGTTCCATGGTGCAACCACCTTGTTGGCAAAAAAGTACTTACGGCAATCCAGGTTACACCTCGAGCTACACAATTTGATAGAGTGGCCCGGGGTAAAGTTTACTGGACTTAACTCGAAAAAAGGAAGATCCAAAGGAACTAATCCATGAAGGATCTTGTATGTAAGGATTCGGTCCACCTTCAGGTGCCTAAGCTCAAGTGATTCCAAACCAAGTACCTTAAGACGATTCCCTGGAGATAGTTCGCGTAGCCCACAAACTGACCTTGTAAAGGAATGCTGTACAGATTCCAGCCTATCAATGTCCTGTAGAAGATGGGGTGACCATACCGGACTTGCATATTCCAATAGCGGATGGACGAAAACTTTAAATGCCTAGACAAGGGTATGTCGGTTAGAGGAAACAAAACACCGCTTGGTGATGGTGAGTCTGTGGTACGCAGATTTGACAATGATCCCACAATGCAAAGATGACTTTAAATTGTGGTTAATTAGAATACCAAGGTCGCGCATTTCCTTAACCGAATTCAGCTGACTAGTTCCTAAAAAATATGCGTGCTGCAGATTCTGTCTACCAATGTGTAGCGCACAACATTTTGCGCCCGCCAGACGAAGTTACCAGCACTGAGACCACTGAACGACAGAGTTAATCTGTGTTGAAAGAAAAGCAGAGTCTTCTTCAGAAATTACCTCACTTGCGATTTTTAAGTCGTCGCAAAATTTGAGTTTAGGCTTGTCCGGTGTCGTATCGTTATTAGTGAGGTCATTCAGGAAAATGACGAACAAAAGAGGACCCAGGACAGATCCCTGAGGCACCCCACTGACAACAGCTCGTGCAGTCGACAGTGTTTGTTCAATTACGACCCGCTGGGTACGATCTGATAAGAAATCAGCGAGCCACTTGAGTGTGCCACAAAAGCCAATATTAGCCAGCTTGTGCCGCAGTTTGGAGTGAACAACTGACTCAAAGGCCTTTTGGAAGTCAAAATAGATGACATCCGTAGGAACACCTACGTCTAATGCAGAAGTCCAGTTATCCAGGGTCAAAAGTAGCTGAAGGGTTGCAGAGCGATTGGGCAAGAAGCCAAATTGGTCCTGGTGCAGAAATTTAAATTTTTCTAAGTAAGCCAACATATCCTCACGAACGATATGTTCCATGATTTTACATGCAACAGACGTAAGCGCAATCGGTCGATAGTTGCGTGGATCAGATGCCTGTCCCTTTTTAAAAATTGGGACAATGTTTGCAGTTTTCCAGATGGTAGGCATCCTCCCCTGGTTAAATGATAACTTGAAAACGAATGTAAGAGCGTCATAAACCGCCAATTTAATTTGCTTAAAAAAGGAGGAGGAGAAGCCATCGGGACCGACAGCATGACTTGGGCGTAGGTGATAGAGAGCGGCAAGAACCCTCAAGTGATTGAAGTTTACAGTAGCAAGGTGTGGAGTAGGATAAGGTGTGGAGACCGCAGGTTCCGGTACCGATCCATTATCAACAACTCCATTTGCAGCGTAAATAGAATT
The DNA here is from genome assembly GCA_023313725.1 of Lithobius niger. Taxonomy (NCBI): domain Eukaryota; kingdom Metazoa; phylum Arthropoda; class Chilopoda; order Lithobiomorpha; family Lithobiidae; genus Lithobius; species Lithobius niger. The sequence goes on from JAHWFP010031414.1 coordinate 7,063, forward strand.
TAGGAGGTTTGCCTTATGTGCATTGTCATATAAGTACACTCCACCATCCATGAATGGGGGCAAACCACGGGTAGTCATTGTGTGATGCCTGTAAAGACGGAAAAGCGCCGACAAATTTCCCTCTTGTACAGTACGACGCTCGTGAAAGTCGTGCCACTTGTCCACTAATTGCGAATATTCACGCTTACAAATCGAATAAGAGGATTTTAGTATAGCAGATGTTGGATCTAATTTTAACTTACGCCACAAAAGCAGTTTCCTTCTGCCAGCCTTTTGTATATAAAATGGAAGTGTTGGACCAGTAACACGCCGCTTGGCTGGCTTCTGTGTTCTACGCATAACATAGTAATTAAGAAGATTTACAAAACCCTTCCACACGTTGTCAACACAGTCCCCCAAGGAGGGGGAGGAGGTTGCACCAATCAACCAACGCCAAAAACGACCGAAGAGTGTCAAAATCAATCTTGCCCCTATTGTACAATTGGTAAGAGGGACCAGAGATAGTACAGTTCAGATTGAACTTAACCATACAGATCTCGCCCACACCGAAAATCAACCGAGGGTCCACAGACAAAAGTACATCCAATATTTTAGTACCTCTGGTGGGGAAAGTGATGAGCTGATGTAGGCCAAGCGCGATAACTGAGTCAAGAAGCTCACGGTGAAGACAGTTAGAAGCCGTAGCAAGACCCCAATCGACCAAAGACAAGTTTAAATCCACCAAAAGGACATTCTGGTAAAGAGGATTAAATGAGGAGTTAATGAAGGTGATTGCATGACTAACAAGTAGCCTGTCTGAGCTATCCGGCAGATAAATAAGTACAAAATTTACTCCACATGATGGAAGAAGCAGTGTCATGCCCTCAACACCATTCCCAATAGAAGTTTTAAGAACTGGGAGACCCCGTCGAAAGACAGTGTCCATGCCACCCCCGGGACTGCCTATCCAAGCGATGGATATCGTAAGAGTAGCCACCTGTGATTTCCGAATCCGTGATACTGCCATTCAGCCAAGTTTCCACGACAAACAATAGGTCATACAAGCCCTGCGCTAACAGTACCTTAAAATCATTCAAGTTTCCGACAAGGCTCCTAGCATTCAATGAAAGACAAGATAAGCTAGTAGATTTACCACTACCCAAGTATGATTGGGGACTAACCCCCATTATAGGTGGTTGTTTTCCAATGGCAGATGAAGGCTATTGATTTCATCATGTAATACCAGTTTAACCCTTGTAGTGAGATGAACACCATCCCGGGCAGTTAATGTGCGATCACGCAGAATGGCAGAGTCAACAGAAATATAGTTATAATTCATAGCAACGCACAAATTTCGCAGCAACACGTTCGTGTGTACTATCAGTTTATCATCGTTATGGTGTTTCACTCCCATCCTGGGAAAGAGTGCAGTCAGCGATAGCTTGCAGTGGGGACGCAATCCACGGATCAAGGAAGCCAAGTCAGCAAGATACTTGACTATGCGATTTGGTTGATAATGGTTGATGTTGTTGGATCCAATACACAAGACGAAATTTGCATCGCTGTGAGATGTACTGATAATGTTAGGTATGTGTGGCAAAAGAGACTGAGCAGTGGCACCTGGCCATGTCCAGACACATGAGCCTTGATGATTGTTGCAACTCACGCCCCGAACATGCGAATCACCAATCACCACAATGGGGCAACTCGGGACTCAATGCTCTCAACCACCGAGTTCAACCCGCGTAGGTCCACCACAACTCGATATCCACTGGGCTTCCTCCTCACCAAGAGACATGGTGACATCCAGCTACTTTTCCCCTCTTTTAGATCCCGGCTTTTTCCATCTCTTCCACGTAGCTATCTAGCAATTCCCTTTGATGGAATGGCACTCTGTATAATCTAGAACGAACAGGCTCCGCATTACCAGTCCGAATAGGCACCTCATACTGATCATACACCCCCAGATCAAAGTCGTTTTTAGAAAACGAGTTTTGATGCGTTTTTCGCATCTCTAAGAATTCTACCATTTGATTATCGTCTACGTTCGGAAAAGTAAACTTATGTTTTATCATATTCCACTCTTCTTCCAATTCTTCCTTTGTTTTGGGCATGGGGGTTCCTGCCAATACCCTAGCAGGGCCCTCCGCTGAGCTTCCTCCCTGCTTGATTTGCTCGTCCAATTCCTGAGTTGGCCTTGTCTCAACTGGTGCTGCCTCGCGGGCGTTCGTTTCTGTTGCGTCGTCCTAGTACTCCACGATCGCTGTCGTGTAATGTCCCAGAACAGTGCCTTTCTTTAACTCCACATCAACTCCGCTCATGTTAATGCACATCACCGGAAGAATACCGGTAGGTGGCGTATTTACTAAGCCATGAGCCATGATTACTAAAGATTCAGTAGTATTTGGCACAAAAATGCCGCTCTGTATCTCCGGAAATGGAGTTTTTAATAAAGCTGTTACACGGGTCTCTGTATTCGTTGGAATGAGCTCGTCCCGTAAAAGTGTCACCTCTACATCTATATACTCTTGCTTAGGCGTGCAATTCCATGTTGATTTTGGATTTTCATCAGAATCTTCATCCGATGCAACGTAAACGTCAGTAGCTACGTAAACGTAACCGGCTGTAGCTACGTAAATGCCAGTACGTTTATACATTTCTCGATTTATTATTTCCCTGTTTTGAATGTAATTTGCCCATGCTAGTTCCAGTGTTGCCGATAATTGAAATTCTAAAATCCCGATTTTCAAAACGTTGTTTAAACAGTCTAATGATACTGGATCTAATCTACTAGACATGAAATCGAATCCGAGCAACACTGGAATTTTCCCAAAAGAACCATCCGGTACTAGAATAAAATCTTGCTGTCTTGAAAATTCACATTTTGATAATTTAACAATGATCTTTTGTACTGATAATATTTATTTTTGACCTACCCCTACTAAACTTAATGGTGTTTTCATAGCGTGTAGCTCACAAACAATATTAGTATCGCACAGTAATTCCTGTGCTACTAACTCACAGATTAAAGAAACCGCTGACCCAGTGTCCAATAAAGCTATACGTGGCTTATCCCCAACATCAAACACAAAATGTGGGCGAGAAAAAGTCGTATTTTGAACACTATGAACTGAAACGTCGTTCTTGTCCGTTGACAATAGCCCTGCATCCTGACCAGAACACAGTAGGCCATCACTTTCGCTTCTACTTTGAATTTCCGCCGCTAGATGCCGTTGTGTGTACCAGCGTTCGCCCATTTCGGCCGAAACGCTAACACATAGCCTCCCATTTCTCAAAACAGATTTGTTTACATTTGGAGTACTGTTTGGCGTAGTATCACATGTACTATCCCAAAATGTAAGGCAAATCGTTGGTTTATTGTTCCCTTCTAATAACGGAATCCTGAATTTCCATTCTTTTTGGGTTTTATCAGAGATACCAATTGAGGAGCCAGATGACATTTCTACATTATTTTTAAAAAATGGATCATCTATGTGCCAAAATTGAACGTTACGTTTTTGGCCTAGAACTGATAAAATAACAGGTTTACTGGTATCAACACTATTTAGTTCTGAATGAAATGTTGAAGAATCAATACCATCTTCGAATAATGTCACTATGACTGAATCGCATTTTAATTTATACTTTTCATTCACTATTTTTAACATCCCGTTAAAGTCATCTATCATCTCAATGTTATTTTCCACGGAACAAGAAACATATTTTGTAGGAACTTTGCCAAAATATGAAGCTAGACGGGGTAATGCCAAAGTTCTATCTGGTAGTGATAAACGTTGTTGTTGCCAATCGACGTTTGAATAAAGATTATTAGACAAATTGTTAGCCTGATTAGGCTCAAACAACTGAACTTTGTTAAAATTTATGGATTTGCATTTAATATCTTCTACTGAGGGACCAACAGGATTTTGAGTGTGCACAACGTTAATTGGAATCGTGTTCTTCGCTTTAAACGTTTCTTGTGCTTCACTCTGTAGGCCTAGACACCCGTTTTCGTCTAGGCTATGAGCCCGTTTTTTGATGCATCGTCACTTTGACAGTTTTCTCCTCCCTGGTTTGCCACTACAGCACACTGTGCGGTGTTATTTTGGCCTCCCTGTTGTTTAACCTGGCTACGGCCCTGCTGTTGATTGTAATTATGCTGGTGGTTATCGTAATTGTTACGATTCTGGCCACCACCACTATTACAATTTCCAGCATTGCCATAATTTTGCCCATTCCTGTTATTACCTCCATTAAAATGCTGAGGATCCCTATATTCTCCTCCCGAATACGAGTTACCTCGGCCACCCCTGTACTTACCACGGCCACGAAAACCTCCGCGTCCGCCTCTGTTACTGGAAAAATTTCCCCTTCCCTGATTCCCGAAATTTAACCTTCGTTCATTTTTCTCCCGTACCATCTGTACATTTTGATCTTTTGTTCTACATTCTGTTTTCAAATGTCCCCAGCCTAAACAGCGATAACAAACTCTATTTTCAGGTCCTTTAGTCAGCGCTTACTTTCACTTCCCTTTTTAATGAACTTATTTTATTCACTGACTTTTCTAGTTTCTCGATTTTGTCTGCCATGGTTCCCAGAGTCAAATTATTTATGCCAATCTCGTTAGCTTTACTAGAACTATTCAGACCAGCTGGTGACGTTGAGGTTTTCGCTGCCCATTTCCCTATACGCCCATTCATTACTGAGCGCTTGCGTATGGCCTCGTTATACATATCCCTGAATGTTTTAGGATCTTTGGACAAAACATAACCCTCAATTTCGGGCGGTATAGCATGGAGAAAAGCGTTTCGCAAAGCTTCATCCTTACACTCTTGTTTCCTATTACGCTCAACTTCGTGTCTCCAGGCTTTACCCTCCAAAGTGCCGAAGCCATAGATTCTAACCTTGCAGAAAATAACTCGATAGTCTCCCCTTCTTCCATAGCCGTCGTATAAAACATACTCATAGTAATACTTTTCCCTGCAGACCCAAAACGGTCAACCGAAACTTCTTTAAATTTGTCCCAGTTATCAAGACGTGCAATTTGCGGGTTCATTGCCAAAAATTTCGCTACTTGACCCGTGCACTTAATACAGGCTACTGAAATTATTTCCCTATCCTTAATGCTTGGATCTACAGTCCTAAAATTCTCGCACATCAAGGAAAAAGTGAAAACATCAAGATTTTCTTCCCCCGAGAAAGTTGCGATAACCTTTTTGGCTTGTCTTACCTCCTCCCATAACCTCGACTTCTCAGATTTATCCCCGGAAGGCTGTTCCCTGAATGACTCCGCCAAATCCCTTACCACTTCCATTTGGTTCTCACTACCGGCCCTTAAGCAAGCTGGTATAGTTTGTGACAAAATATTTTGGATCAAATTTCCCGCAACTCCCTCATTAGTCTGCTGAGACACTGTATCCTCTATTAATTTCCTGATTTCGTCTGCATTTAATCCTGAGCTTTTCGGAACGGATGTTGATCTTGTTCCTAATCTATTATTCATATAATCCCTTGTGATCCCTTCCAGGCGAGATGAACGTGATTTTCGTCTACCCCTTGATCCATCATTGCCTATTTCGCTACGAACCGGCGAACGGGAACGTTCCCGATCCAAAATAGGTGGAGGGGTGCCATCTCGACCACGATCATCATCAGAATAATCCGAGTCCGATTCTATAACTGTGCCGCGTGTAGAACACTTTGGAGTACTAGTTGTTACCTGACTAATATTTACAAAATCGTCTCGATTTAAAAGACGCTTAATCGGTTCTTACTTATAGCAAAACAGTTTTATCGGTCTTATTGGCAAACTACATCTTCACCTAACACCTGCAAACACTGATTCTTAGATTCAAAGCTCGTCACATTACCATCAGGCATTACTGATGAGGACATAGTAAGCAAGATCAACATGGATAAGTAGCCCATTCCTAGTTTTTTCGTGTGACTTTACGAGCATTGGCTCCTCAACATTCGGAGAAAGAAGAGAAGAAAATTGTTCTGCCTCTGCCTGTGTTGGACTAATTGGTCATAAACTTAAGCTCTCAGATTGCTTTCAAAATGTGTTTCCAGACATGTCCTTGCCAGGATATGAGATATCCTCATCTATCAGAGTGTTCTGTGGGTATTGGGAATTCGGAGCGCCAGAAGGTCAGTTTAGCTCTTCCTATTCCACTTTATGGCTGATAAGAGCATTTATTCTTCAAGGAATGCCCCGAACAAATTTTGTTTCTCAGCTAGACTGATGAATTGTGGAATCTTGTCATCTTATGACTTGCACTGAAAGTTAAGTGGTCTTTTCGGCTGCAAACCAGGTTTATCTGTCCTTTACTTTCCAGAAACTATACAGATAAGATTTATCTGTTCCTCATCTCTGACAGTCCCAAGCAGCTTCATCCAGATTGGTACTTCCTTACACTCTCACAGCAACACAGATCGGAGCAGAATTCTCTATCATATTAAGCAACAATCATGTTTCTAGTCTCAAAACATTTATTGGCTGATAAGGTCTCATAGCACAACAATATTCAAAACATTAGTAGGCTGAAGATTTTCAAACTTCAGGTTGCTACACGTACGTGGAAATACATGGAATGATTTCTCAGTTTCAAACAATTATGTAAAGATCATACGAATCCTTCAGTCTTTAAGACATGCATGATACTACTCAGTCTTCCAACATTTCTACAGATAGAAAGCCCCACTTTGTGTCAGACAGCATTACATGGTTTGACATCTATTTGAGTCTACACAGATGAGCTGGTACTAACAGCTAATCTCTTCTGCTACAAGCAGCTTCACTAAAAGCCTGTGATCTTTCATCCTTCTGCAAGCTACAGAAAATGGATTTGTCTTTGTAACAACCACTAGAAACAACGGAGAAGGGCGATATTCACAGATAAACTGGTTCTTTCTCAGTTTATGGAATGCTGCATAGAAAAGGTATTTTGTGATTGCATTAGTCCTGAAAACTTATACACCCAATGGATCCAGCTCCTCCTTAGTATTTAGATCTTTGTGCTGATACGTGCTTCTCCACCTACTTCTTGCCTTCCTTCAGCAGTTACATATGTACATGTATAGGCTTTAGACACAAAAGTAGTTGGATTCCTCTGATTTCAGATATTGCAAAGCGAGAATACATTTTATCACTGAATGCATACATAGAAAAGGTCTCACTACTTCTAACCATTCAAAGACCAACACAAAACTTATAATCTTTCTCTACAATGACTGTTCAGCAGAGAGGATCTGGCTTCTCCTTCTTAAAAAAACCCACGTTGAGTACTTGGTTCATTCTCAATATTTCAACACTTCAGAGAAAGAATCTAACTTCTTTTGAGTCTTTATGAAGACTCTGGCTACACACATAGGGTCTAGCACCAACTCATGTCGTTAACACTTGCACATGTAATATTGCTCTTTCTTCTATCTAGTCCAAAGATATGGTTAAATGATTCTGCTCCTTAGTGCACGTGTGACTACTGTAGCCTGCATGATCTGTGTCTTTTTCAGCCATTAGGTGGCTACAATGCAATTCCTGGGTCTTCTTCGACCGTTAGCTACAATACAGGATTTGAGATCATCTTCAGCCGTTAAAAAGCTGCAGTACAGGATTCAGCTCTTTTGCAGCCATTAGGCTGTTACAATGCAGGAACCGTATTTTCTGAGACATTAAGCAGCTACAATACAAAGATAGCTGCTTAACAGGGTCTTTTTCAGCCATTATGCAGCTGTGGGGCATTCGTTAGCAATTATGTCAAATCCTTCTCCATCAATTGGGCAGCTACAACACAGCCAACTGGGGAAACTTTAGCTCTATAGCTAGCGTATAATACGGGATATGTATTTTCTTTAGCCATTAAACAGCTACAATACAGGATACGGCTCTTCTTTAGTTGTCGTCCTGTACCATTACGCAGCTACAATATAGGGTACGGACCTTCTGCCTTATGCTGCTACACTTAACAGGATTATAACTCTTTTACAGCCGTATAACTTCAATATATAAACCTGATAATATCCTTATTATGTTTGATATTTGGTTGGTGTATGAAGTTTAATATTGCTTTCAGCCTATGAGTTACTTCACAGGTAAGTTGGACCATCTCCTACTATAGCAGTGAAACTGATCTAAGGGCAAGCCGAGCTGGTAGCATGATCATACCGTGTCTTTAATTCCTGCATGTACTCCAAGTTTGTAGTACACTAGGCCACGTGATGCCGTAGTGGCTGATTACATCACAATATCTCACAATTTCTGAACAAAGCATTGAACCTGGCGTATTTTTTATTGGACAAAAAGGGATCTAAATTCGAAGTTCTTTAATTATGTTGTGACATGGTTTTTGTAAAAGCAACGGTTTAGCAGAAAATGGCAAAAATGTAATTTTTCGTCCAAAATTTGACCTTTGTCCTTCATTTGGCCCCTTAAGCTACCTTTCAGTCAGGGCTGCCATACCCCAAAAATGTCAAGTGTATTATTAAGGTATAATACACCACATTTTAAACACTTTTTTCCTTTGTAAAAGCAACGGTTTAGCAAAAAATGGCAAAAATGTGATTTTTTTTCCAAAATTTGACCTTTGCCCTTCGTTTGACATCTTAAGCTACCTTTCAATCAGGGCTGCCATATCCAAAAAATTTCAAGAGTAGTATTAAGGTATGATGCGCCACATTTTAAACACTTTTTTCCTTTGCAGAAGCAACGGTTTAGCAGAAAATGACAAAAATGTGATTTTTCGTCCAAAATTTGACCTTTTGACCTCCGTTTCAGCCCATAAGCTACCTTGAAATGTGAAGAATAGTATTCAGGTATGATGCCACATTTACACACTTTTTCCCATGGATGGAGATTGGTCAAGCTATTTTTTTGGTTTGGCTTACAGCTAAAAATAGGCACTTCCGGTTTCCACTTCCGGTTTGAGAAATTCAGTTGGCCATATATCCAGATTTCATTAGTATGCTTAATTTAGCATTTCTGCTAAATATGGTGCTTTCCTCACTAAAATGCACAAGTCGCCCTATTTTAATGGCTTAGCTGCCCCACTAGCAAGTAAAATTCCAACATGGCGCTAAAGCGGACACGTTTTGCTTCATAGTTTTAAAACTACCCAACCGAATTAAAAAAGGTAAATATATTTGGAATCTGAACATTATCAAGCTCAAAGGCTAAGCATCTTTTACGAATATTTAAGACAGACTTTGAAAAAAATAATAAGTGAAAACAGCGACATTAGCGCTAACAAACCTGCGTCGTACACGTGAGTTGTTGCAAGTTATAAACAATTTCAGACAGCAATAAAGTCGATTATTATGCTGTGTGAAGTACCCATATTGTTTGTGAGAGGACTTTAAACAATTATGAAACGTGTAGGTAACATAATCTACGTGGCTTTATACTAAACTACAACGATGTGCGTGACAATTTTTCGCAGCAGCGCTGTTTACATTTTGGTATTTATTGAAAAATAAATAAATTCGAAATGGAAGATTTCAGGCCTTCAGTAAGACCACTTGGGTTTTCTCGACGATCTTCCAAGATTTAAACGATTTTAGCGTAAAAGTTCAATTTCTCCTGCCCACCCAACCTCACGAAGTTTAGGTTGGCAGTTTCGATTTAAAAATCTGGCGTTTTGTTGCTTGGAGGTAGCTAGCTCCAGTACAGTAAAGAAAATGTTGCAAATTCCTTACAGTGATTGCTAGAAGACACTCATTCACAGAGACCTGTAGTCCATCAGTGGCACGCCGGGTGCCAGCCAAAAAAGGCAGCTGAAAGTCAGTTTACGGAGAAAAGAGGAGACCACGGAACGCTTGGCAGTTACACGGTTGTGAGACAATGACTTGAAAGTTCTTAATTTCTCTGTGACACTCTGCTTCACAGCGGCGACATGAGTTGCCCAGGAAAATTATGAGTCTAAGAGAACACCCAAGTACCTGATTTATGAGGAAGAGATGACAATTGATGAATGAACAAAAAAGGAGGCAGTGATTGGAGGCCACACAAGAAGACAATGTCGTCACTCTTCTTAGGAGACAATGACAGACCACGTTTAACCAAAACATCATTCACGTAAGCAGCCACTTGCTGCACAATAACCTCAAGAGTGGCTATATCAGGGCCAACAAGTCAGACTGCAACGTCATCAGTATAAGCTACAATATTCGCATGCTGTCACAGATCAACAAGAATGACATTAAGGTGTGACGATGCACGTCACTGACGTTATCCATGGTATTATATGGACAGATACGCACAGGATACGTTGGTTCAAAGCGTTTAATCTACTGCTCACGATGTTACACAGACTGACTCTTACAAAAGATCGCGCGCTTCTGACTTTGTCCGGCCTACATTCCATTGCCTGTACGCTTCACTGCGCGCAAGGTGCACCGGGGACGGGTTCTGACCTACACATACCAGGAAGGAGTACTCACAAAGGACAACTTCAAACAAGACAGGACTGAGACAATTATCATATGGTAGGCCAAACTCTGTAATTAGGATATCCAACCAAAAGCCACCAATATCAATTTAGAGTCTGGCATTCGTGAAGCCTGTATAGAAGGTTATACGTTTGATGTCTTTAATTATTGCCTTTAAATATTTTTTTAAATATTGCTTTGTATAGAGGCTTCACGAATGCCTAGACTGTAAAAACAGGACAACATCCTTGGGACTACAGTTTTCGCAGTACTCAAACTTCCTATTAGACAAACTTCGGGAGTGACTCAGTGCCTAGATAAGCTGTTAGCTTCATAGAAAACTGCAGTTTGATACCTGATGTAAGTGAAAGTTCCGGGGATGCATTGACAACATGGTCGCTGCTTACTTTGTTTGTGGCGAAGGGACCAGCACAACAGCGCCGCTTTTATTGAACTAAAATACCATAGCCTCCTAGATTACAGAGCCAGTGCAGATGGCTTTCACTTTCGATTAGGTTGACGAATATGATTAAGGGTACAAAAAAAAATTAAATCCTTTAACATGAAATAGGCTGTAATTATTACATTGAAAACCAACACCTTCCCTCAATGTTTATATCCCTCCCCTATTAGTTACCGCACTGTACTTCAATGTCGTTCAACTTATGGGATGTCCCAAATCACTCCAGTCCAATGTCATGGACACACTTGCGAAGTTTCACTGCTTCCACTGGTTTCGTCAGGATGTCTGCTGTCATCTCAGATGTTGCACAATATTGCACACTGATCACACCAGTTGCTTGCAGATCACGCACAAAATGATATTTGGTGTCAATATGCTTAGTACGGTGACTTGCCTTTGGGTTGCACAATAATTTGATGCAACTTTGGTTGTCTTCGAACACACTTATGGGTTTATGTACATTCTGTCCGAAGCACTCGATCAATCTCATGACCCACAACATTTCTTTGGCTGCTTCTGACAATGCCACATACTCTGCCTCAGCACTGGATATGGATACCAGCTGCTGTTTGCGACTAGCCCAATGAATTGTGCTTCCATGCAATTTCAGCAGGTAGCCGGTGTTAGACTTACAATCGTCCGTATCACCTGCCCAGTCTGCATCGACATAGACTGTCAAGCCTGTTTCTTCTAGTTGGCCGCCAAGTTGTAGCCTCATCTTGCTTGTGTGTTGTAGGTAATGGAACACTCGTTTAACTTCAGTCCAGTCTGCTTCAGTTGGATTGCTGACTTTCCTAGCGAGGATTGAAGTTGCTACGGCTATATCTGGCCTAGTGTTAGTTGAGATGTAGAGCAGAGTACCGATTGCTCTCCTGTAGACTTCATTATTCTTCATGGGCTCATGCACTTCGTTTCGTTTGCCGTAACCAGGATCAATTGGAACTTTTGATGGTCTGGCTTCAGCGAGTTTAAATTCAACTAGCTTCTTCTTTATGTAACTTTCTTGGCGAAGATAGAATTTGTCTCTGTCTCGGTCGAACTGTATGCCTAAGTAGTATTTTAGGTTACCTAGGACCTTTACCTTAAAGTGGCTTTCTAGTTCAACCTCAAACTTCCCCAAGACTTATTGTTTAGTGTCAGCTCCAATAGCATCATCAACATGAATAGCCAGAAAGATTTATTTATTGCCTTCTTTCTTGATGTACAAGCATGGATCATGTTGGATCATGGATCTGTTGTTGTTGTGCGCTTGTTCCACTCGAGCGCTCCTTGCTTCAACCCATAAAGACTTTTGTTTAGCTTGTACACCTTTCCATTAATGTTGTCGTTGTAGCCTTCTGCTGGCTTCATGTACATTTCGTGTGACAAATCTCCGTTTAGGAATGCTCGTAACCTCTATGTCGTAATGCTTCACGACCATTCCTGTCCTTGCTGCCATTGTCAAGAAAATTTTCAGGGTTACTTGTTTTGCAACGGGGGCAAAAACTTCATCGTAATCTTGACCGTACTTCTGCGAGTAGCCTTGAGCGACGAGTCACGCTTTAAATCTGTCTATTACTCCCTCGTCGTTATACTTTATCTTGTAAACCCATTTGCTTCCAACAATGTTCTTTCCAGGTGGTAAATCAGTAAGTGTCCGTGCATTGTTCTGCTGCAATGACTTCATTTCAGAATCCATAGCTTTCTTCCAATGATGACTGTCTGCATTCTGAATGGCATCCTTGTAAGTTGTGGGCTCATCTTTAGTTTCCTGTGCCTTGTAAACTTCGATTAGTTGTTCTGGAGGTCTTCCCTTGTTTTATCTTAGTGATCTTCTTGGCTCCGGATTAGTGGCTTCATGTTCTCCACCTAGGCCTACTTCGTTGACAGCAACATTGGCTTCATCCTGCACATCTGCAGGTTCGTTCTCCTCCCCTGAACATACACTGTCTTCACTACTGGTCGCCTCTATGACAACTTCCTCCCCTTGATCAGTCAGTGCCTGCTGAATGGACGAGTCAACTTGATGGGAGGAGTTCTCAATGAACTTTACGTCCCTGCTGATCACAATCTTGTTTGTTGCTGTGTCGAGCAGTCTGTAAGCTTTAAAGCCGTCTTCATAGCCTATGAAGGTTAATTTTATGGCCTTACTGTCTAACTTCCGTCTTTTCTCGTCTAGAATCATGGCGTACGCCGGACTTCCAAAAGTTCTTATGAACTCAAGTGATGGTTTCTTCTGATGCCATCGCTCGTATGGTGTGACGTTTGATGCTTTAGTCGGCAGCCTATTTTACAGGTGATTGGCTGTCATTACTGCTTCTCCCCAGAAGCGGTTGAGAAGGTTGGCGTCATCACCATGTCATCTCAAGGAGCGAACGGTTTTTACGTTCGGCTGAACCATTCTGTTGAGGCGAGTATGATGCAGTCGTCTGTACCTGGATGCCTTCACTCTTTAAGTCCTTGAGTAGATCTGCTTCCCTCTATTCCCCGCCCCGGTCGGATAAGATTACTTTCGGTACCCTGCCAAATCTAGTCTTTACTTCACTGATGTAGTGCCGTAATTTTTTGGGGACTTCCGACTTGTTCCGGAGGAGGTAAATCTTGGTGTACCTGCTGCAGTCATCAATGACTGATAATATGTATCTTTTCTTCCCAGGAGTTTCCGTTTGCATAGCTCCACAAACATCTGTATGTACCAAATCTAGAACGTTATTTGACCTCGTTGCTGAGGCTGGTGGGAATGGATTTCTTGCCATCTGGCCTTCAATGCAGCACTCGTACTTCTACTTGATGTCACACCTTTTGATTTCTATGCCTGTAGCCAGATTTTGATTAACCACAGTTCTAATTGCTACTGGGTCCCGATGAGCAAGTCTACGATGCCATACATGTATACAGCGTGCATCTTTGGCCGTTGTCACAGTGAGTGCCTGTTCACTGTTGTCTAAGTCAAGCTCATACAGTCCAGTTCGAGCTGTTGCTGTAGCGACTGTTTTACCTTTGTATATGATTAGACATTTATCAGTTCCACCAACACAAGTTGTAGTGACCCCCAGTTTGGCTAACCGCCTTGTGGATAGCAGGCCTTCATTGAACGTTGGAGTGTACAGCACATCTTTACTGTAATGGTCCAAGTTCGGACCATTACCGGTCTTGCAACGAAGGGTTCCATTCCCCACACCTTCAGAAAGATCTTCTCTTTTGTCAGCTACCTGTACTTTGCTCCGTGTGGTAGTGTCTAGACTTGTGAAGAAACTTTTGTCGCAACACATGTGCCGTCCTGCGCCCGAATCCACGTACCACTTGTTCCATTCACCTTCGCTCACTTTGAAACAGATATCTGGATCTGACTCGTCTTCGTGGCTGACCTCGGTGGATTTAGGCGGTGCTTCCTGATTCTTTTTCTTCCAGGCAATGTACGAGGGGCAGTCTCGCTTAAGATGACCAGCTGCTTTCTTGCAAAAATAGCTGGTCCCTCAAAACCCTGATGTGCCACTGGCAGTGCCTGCTGTACTTGACTTTGGGGATACTTTATTTGACTTCTTGTGGGTCAACACTTTAAAGGCTTTGTCATCTTGAACTTGTTCATGTGATAATCGATCTGTTCTTCTATATTCCTCCAACATCTTCATCTTTACTAGGCTTAATGTTAGATCTTTATCAGGACGGGTTTCTAATGCTGTTGTCAACATTGCGTAACTTTCAGGCAAACTACTAAGCATAAATGCTACTGCTAGCCTATCTGCAATTTGTTCCCCTAATGCTGAAAGTTGGTCACTATTGTCCTCCATTCCTTGAATGCGTTTCTCCATATCACCACCTTCCTCAAGTTTTCTGGAGCACAAACGCCTTAGTAGACTGACTATATTTGATAAAGTAGACTTCTGATGGTACTCTTTAAGTGATTTCCACGCAGCCTTTGCTGTAGTAGCTTTCTTTATATGGCTGAGTTGATTATCGTCCACTCTTAAGCCAATTGCAGCCCTGGCTTTCCCATCAGTTGTCAACCATTTTTCGTCTGGTTTTGTTGGCGTTGCTTTATTTATTACGTCCCACACACCTAAATTAGTAAGCAAAAGCTCCATCTTAAACTTCCACGTTGGATAATTGTCATTGTTCAACTTTGCAATGCTAATTTTGTCCGACATTGTAAAAAAAATATAGCATAGCTTAAACCTAATTGTGTGCACGCCGATCGTGGCTTCACTTCCGGTTTCAGAGACCAACACTTTTCCTTACTTTAGTTGTCTTTAGTCAATGTCTACTCACTTTCAAAATGTTTCCAGCTTTCGTGGATAAGGTTATCTGGGCTCATAACCTGTTAGCTTTATAAAAAACTGCAGTTTGATACCTGATGTAAGTAAAAGTTCCGGAGATGCATTGACAACGTGGTCGCTGCTTACTTTGTTTGTGGCGAAGGGACCAGCACAACAGCGCCGCTTTTATTGAACTAAAATACCATAGCCTCCTAGATTACAGAGACAGTGCAGTTGGTTTTCACTTCCGATTAGGGTGAAGAATATGATTAAAGGTACAAAAAAAAATTAAATCCTTTAACATGAAATAGGCTGTAATTATTACATTGAAAATCAACACAAGCAAATGAAGAAGGACCTGCTCATAAAATGTACACACACACAAGAGCAGGGCAATTGGGCGGTAACTAGAGAGCGTAGAATAACATTTTCCACGCTTTTCTACAGATGTGAGGACTGTTAAAAGATAAAACGGAGGAACTGCTCCTCCATCAAAGAAATTCAGTTGTTACGATGCCTGTCTTACTACTACCAGAAGATTATGGATGGTCACTTACCAACGGATTGCTGATGGCGGTTCTTATGACTAAACCGTCGTTACCAGACTACTTGGATAGTCTTGTTATATTCAAATGCATAACCGACTGCACATGAAGCAATTATACGAGCGCTTGTAAAGGAGTGAAATGCATTCGAGGTAGCGTTTGTTCAGAAAAATAATGCCATACCCCAAACAGATATATGGATATTTCTGAGTCTGAAGATCATGATTGATAATGTGTGACATTCTGTACTAAAGTTGTAGTAATATTAGATTATTACTCAGTCAGACAGGGTTTCACGTAAATGCTGGAAAAGGTTATTAAATTCCTATTTACTTCTTTAATTTATTGCTCTGCGTCTAACAGAGTTATTTTAGATTTGTAAAAACGAAACTTTAGGAGGAACATAGAGGAACAAATTTGCATGGGTAAAATGATATCCGCTATGGTTTTGATAGTATGTGTGTTAGAAATGTGGTTCTCTTCATCAAATTGTTTAACTGCTTACCACACTAATATGGTTGGTTTTATGGTAAAGATGGATAGGACATTTTATGTAGTGCATTTCATTACCTTTAATTTGGTATATAAGAATTTGTCATTTGACCCATAGAAACGAAGATACAACTTTTTATAGGAAATATGCAATGTTAAGGCTTCCCCCCCCCTCTCACCCCCAGCATCACCGTAGAAACTGACAATGTGGCTAGACAACTTTATAAAGAACATTTTGCCGGCCCCCAGCCAGGCCGGCTAAAAATGGTTTCTTTTTTGCCTAAAACATACTTAATCTGATAATTTTAGCATTACATTGTCCTCAATGGAATGTCATCCTGAAGGTTTTTCGGTTGTGTGCATCCGCCTGCTTGCAGGCGCAGTCCTCCTGTATATAAAGCGGCAGCATGGTCGAAGTCAATAGTCTAAAAAGGCAATTGGGCTGTCCCGTCACATCAGAAAACCCAAATAATACAAAACCCAGGAAAAAAACAGGAGAGGTATGTTTCAGGGTGAACCTCCCCTTAAAAATAAATGTAAATATTAATAAAAAAAGATAAGTCATGGATTCAAGTTCAATCATTCTAACATGCGTAGGTGCTGAACTAAGCTGTAACTTGAAAACGCCGATATATCTAAACCCTAAAAAAGAGTATGAAATGGCACTCGTTTCGTTGGATACGTACTACAGCATTTTCAACGTACACGCAGACAACGAATTTTCATACACCATCGACGGTGGAGCGAACTGGATCAAGGTATCAGTCGTTCCCGGTGCTTACGAAATTTCGGACTTGAATAATTTTATACAGTCTACTTTGGAAGGAAGTGGTCACGAAAAAAATGCCATCGTTTTAGAACCAAACCACAATACCTTAAAGACAAACTTGGTTATAAATAATCCGCTCTATGGTGTTTCGTTTCTGGGGGATAATAACTTAGGAACAGTCCTGGGGTTCATTCAGGGAGTTTATACTAAAACTCAGCAAGGTCAAAAATCTATGGACACAATGGGGCTCAATACAATTTTCGTTCATACTAACATAATCTGGTCTTCCTACGTGAATGACGACACTCAACCTTGCATATACGCTTTTTATCCGGGAGTGCCACCGGGTTATAAGATGATAATTTCCCCTCAAAATTTAATTTACCTTCCCGTAACTACTGACAAGATTCGTAATATTCGTATCTGGTTAACTTCTCAAGATAATGAAATGATAAATTTAAACGGTGAAACCTTACCGTCAGACTTCATCTGAGGTCTAAAAAATAATTTTGTTCGTATTAAAAAAAGAATGTTAGTATTCGAAAGAAAAAAAAATAATTGGAAAAGGATTCATCGTAGATAATAATCAATTAAGGGCAAAAAACACAGCATTCATCAAATTTATAACGAGAGCGAGAAGATGAGTTTAACCGAACATTACCTCGATATAAACGAATCTTTGCAACAAGATTTGTCCGTGGAGAGCTACGCATTTCACGAATATAATCCGATAGTAGGAACCAATCTAAACAACGTCAATTCGGAAATTAGAATCGTAATTGAAAACCAGGATTTGTTTCTACATGTCGCGAATAGTTATCTTCTGATGAAAGGTAGGTTACTGAACGCCGACGGTTCTAGTATTGCCGATGCGGACGTAGTGTCTCTCATCAATAATGGTTCCATGTACCTGTTTTCCAGCATTAAATATCACTTGGGGGATAAGCTAGTGGATGAATTAAATTACCCCGGTTATGGGACTCCCATGAAAGGTCTCCTTACGTACGGTTCGACCGATCAAGTGTCGTTGCTGGGGAACTGCTGGGCGTTAGATGCGGCAGAATCTTCTGCGGCCAGTTTGAACGATAACATCGGATTCAAATTACGCATTCCATCATCGTAAAGGAGACAACTCCTAAAGTAAGCTTCTCGTTCGCCATTTCTTTAAAACACTGCATGGGATTTTTCGAAAATTATGACAAGGTGCTGTACGGTGCCAAGCATGTCCTAACGTTGTCTAGGGCGAGCAATGACGATGCTGTATTCAGGGCAGCTGCAACAGCCGTTGGGAAAGTCGAATTTAGTAGCGTTTCGTGGCACGTACCGCACGTAACCACATCTGATGAGCAAAAACTTAGGCTTTTTAGTTACATAGAAGGTGAGATGAACGTGGACTTGGGTTTTAGGCACTGGTATTACGATAGTTGCGTACTTCCTCAGAGCACTAGTTTCGCATGGCGCGTGATTACTACTTCGGCCGTCGAAAAACTGAGGTGGGTCATTCTAGCTTTTCAGACTGATAGAAAAGATGCGCAAACTAAAAATCCAGCCGTATTCGATCACTGCTGTCTTCAAGATGCTCATGTAACTTTAAATTCTGAACGTTACCCGTTCTTGGACTTGAACATAAATTACGCTACTGGAGAATACTCGATCCAATACAGAATGGCTCAAGAGTTTAGAAGCGCTTTGTACGATAGCGGGGACTTGTGTATCGATTCGGTGCAGTTTAAAAAGACGTATCCTCTAGTAGTTTTGGACTGTTCCAAGCAATCGGAGAGACTTCAGTCCGGCATAGTCGACGTACAAGTAAAGTTGAAATTTAACGTCGCAGTTCCAGCTAACACGATGTGCCACGCGCTGTTGATTGGAGATAGAAAAATGAGTTTGAAATTAGATAAAGGCAAAGTAAAAGTGATTTATTAAAAAGAAAAGAGATGAAGAAACAAAAAATGAAAAGAAGCAAGATCGTAAAACGTAAAAAAAAATCGGGAAAAAAAAGAGGTGGGTTTTTACCGTTGTTAGCGTTAATCAGTCCACTCATAGCCGGAGTAGGAGGTTTAGCTGGTGGTGCTGCGGGCATTACTATGGCTGTAAAGAAACCTCAGAAAGATGCTAAGGTGTGGGAAGAGATGGTGAGACATAATAAGAAAATGGAAGGTTCGGGTTTGAAGAAGAAAAAAAAAGCGAAGCGTGGCAGAGGGCTTTTTCTAAGACCAGTGAAGGTCTGATCGATTTTACTAAACCGTTAACGAATCTCGATTTAAATAGATTGGTCAAAGTCTTGAAAATTCCTAAATACATAGGTACTTTCAGCAAGGTTCGTCTGCTGCTAAAACCTAAACCTCGCGGCGAATGCGGTATTGTTAATCTCGAAGATTTTCACGATGGAGACGGGAGTCATTGGGTGGCTTACTCAACGATTACGGACACACCCTGCTATTTCGACAGTTTCGGTAATTTGGAACCTCCCACATCGATCTCCGAGTACTTGGGTCCCGTTAAATACAATCACGACAGAGTGCTGAATTTTAATCAAATATGGTGCGGGCATTTCTGTTTGTATTTTTTAAGAGCATTGGGTAAGAGCAGCGTTTACGAGATGGTTTTGGATGACATGGTTCTTTAAATTGGGAATTCTTTCTATTGGGAAAGTATGTACAAATCTAATTTAACGGGAACTTACGTGGACTTTTTAAACTAAAATTATCAATCCTGTTTTATGACAAATTTCACTGTTTTGTTATGCAATCTTATCGGCTCTTTACGGATTGTCCAGATAGGTATAAATCTACTTGAACATCTGTACTATGTGGAAAGTCAACCTCGGACATTATATAAATATATGAATATTCATTAAACAACATTGATCCACCTGTAGAATAATCTGGATCCGTTTCACAATGATTAAAAGAGTCACCCACTCTCGTTCTGCGTCTTGGCCAAAGTTGAAAATATGGGTTATTGATATCTTCATCATATTTATAGTTTTTCAGATTTAAAGCATTTCCACTTCTTATACATCGTAAGGTCAAACTTTTATGAAGATATGTAATTGTCCACCCGGGGGTAGATATCACCACATCGTACAAATAATAGTGTTTCGTTATTTGTATGTGTTGATGAGGATAGTTATTGATGCACGTGAAAAAATCACCTTTATGTATAGGCCCACTTGGAAATTGGACAAATATTGGACAAATACTTTGGCCATATTCCATAGTGGTCGCGTGATGATATGTGTATGGTGGTGCCAAGTTTGTAATGAGTTTATTATTCGCTGAGAATTCTCCCCTCTCTAAATATAAGAAGTTTTGGAAAGTCGTCGATAGATCAGTTTTAAGGTTTTCCAATTTCGTTTCTAAATCGGTTAGCTGAGAACAAGTTGCAGCATCTTCTGCATCTATGCCCGGCGCAATTTTAGTTAAACGTATATTTCCCGCATCAAATTCCCGATCAGAGTTAAAATTACGTTGAGGATCAGTTTTAGATGCTACCTGTTGGTCGATTTTTTGCGTCACATACTCCTTCAAATTATCTATCAAAGAAGATATTTTGGTTCCTAACTCGCTTAGTTGAGAATATGTAACAGCGTCTTTGATGTCTATGCCCAGGGCTAGTTTAATTAAATGATTGTTCCGCATGTTATAATCTGGAACAACTTTTGCATCGATATATTCTTTCGTAGCAACGTCCCTAGACTGGGAGGGGGATGCGACATCTTTAATTCGCTTATTTTCAGCGTCAAAATGTCCATCCGGATCCTTTTTCAAGCCTACGTTGGATTTAAGTTTTTTATGTCGGTTTCTAATTCAGTAAACTGGGAATAAATTATGACGTCTTCGGGTTCTGTAGCAGCTTCGACTTTAGTCAGACGCTTATTCCGCATGTCGTAATCATGATTTGGGTCTAATATAAATCCTACTGCCTACAAATCATCTATCGAAGAAGATAGGTTGGTTCCTAACGCGCTTAATTGAGAATAGGTAACAGCGTCTTAAGAGTTCTATCCCCGGAGCGAGTTTAATTAAACGATTGTTCCGCATGTTACAATCTGGCACAACTTTTGCATCGATATATTCTTTCGTATCAACGTTCCTAGACGGGGAGGGGGGTGCGACATCTTTAATTCGTTTCTTTTCAGCGTTAAAACGTCCATCCGCATCGTTCTTCAATCCTACGTCGGCTTTAAATTTCTTCACGTCATTTTCTAATTTGGTAAATTGGGAATAAATTACAACATCTTCGGGTTCTGTAGCAGCTCCGACTTTAGTAAGTCGCTTATTCTGCATGTCGTAATCATGGTTCAGGTCTAATATAAATCCTATACCCGGAACCCCTTTCACATCTCTTTGCGTTCATTTCAAAGATTGTCCAAATTTATTAACAGGCATTTTGAAGTTTCTTTTTTTTTATATATAAACAAAAGGAATAAGAAATTTCAAAAATGTCTCATTCTACCTGGTATGGAAATCTTTCGAGTCTGTTGCAATCAAATTCTCTAGAAGTTAAGACAGAAAATGCGACAAATTAAAAAAATGGAGTAAAGTAGGGCTTATCTCCTTCCGTAGAATTCGAGGATTTAAAAGGAATAGGTTCTTCCATTTTGAACAAAGATTCCAGGTGTAAGGGATGGATTTCTCCGTCGACCCCCGAATCTCCAACCGCGATGAAAAATCTTAAACGATACATCTGCGAAAAATAAGAAATTGAAACCGACGAGCAGAAACCCGTTTCTTTGACGATGTTCAGTTACCCAAATTACTCGCACCCAGCTTCCACCTGCTACCCATTTTGTCAAAAGTCAGACGGTGAGTCGGATAAGCCGCTATGTCTCAGAACGTGGGTGTATAACAACATCCACAAAACTAAAGGAAAACTTAACAAAAACATTATAGAAAAACCGTTGTTTAACTTGGCTCCGTGCGGAAGTATGTCCTTGTCGGAGGTTAGTGGTAAAATTAACTCCGTGTACATCAGCAACGACGCTCCCAGAACCGTAAAACTTTGGTGTAACGTAGATTACGGTGTCGTCGAATCTAATACATCCAACGAAAAATTTTCGGATAAAAACTTTATGAGTTTAATTTCTGAATAAGAAAAAACAATGGATATTCAAAATTACGATTTCCTCGTGCCGATCAAGAAACCAAAAAATCACCCATTTCCACCTTCAAACATTGGATACCTGATTATAGGACCTGCAAACTGCGGGAAGACAAACTTACTATTTATTTTTATCTGTAACAAAGGATGGTTGGATTACGACAGATTATACGTGTACAGCACAACTCTGGGTCAAGCGAAATACCGAGCTTTACAGTCTATATTTTCCGAAATAGAGGGCACCGTAGGGCGGGAGATAGCGAGTTTTCACGACTCTCAAAATGATTTAATTCCTCCCGAGGAGTTGGACACCAAGTTTCGTAATCTCGTGGTTTTTGACGATGTTCTTTTAGACAAACAAAAAAAACATACAACGTTATTTCGCTCAAGGCCGTCATTCTAATGCCGACGTTTTTATTGCAGTCAGTCTTACACCAGAATTCCCAAACAAGTAATTAGAGATAATGCCAATTTATTAATCGTTTTTCCCGTGGACGATTTAAACCTGAAACATTTGTACGAAAAGCACGTCGGTCCTGACATGGAATTTCTGGAGTTTAAAACGTTGTGTAGAACGTGTTGGGACAATCCGTACGGGTTTTTATCGATCGACAAAATGTTAAATGAGGGACGTTATAAATGTACGTTTTCGTTCGATGATAAAAACAAAAGACAGAAAAAAAGATAACATGGAAAAGAAACGTGAAATAGTAAATCTCAAAAAACGTTTACGGGAAAAATTTTTGAATCAACGTTTGGACGAACGAGATCAAGAAGAATCATACGACATGAAAACTGGAGAAATGAGCATCGCTAATAAACCCGTAAAAATATTCGAGAACGACATAGTGGTCAGTGGTAAGCAGTACGCGGGAAGACGAGGACTTTGGAGTTTGCTGGTTTTTAAGGATTTGAAGGAGCCGTCGTACGCTCCCGAAGTCAAGGCGAGTTACGCTTCTCTTTTAAAAAACATGCACGCTATCTATCAAAACAACGATCCGGGCACTCGAAAACCTAAGTCGAATCGTAGTGCCAAGTATGCGTCGATAATCGGTCCTATCTGGGAGGATATGAAAATAAAGAAAAAGGGAATTAACTGGTATGGTAAAAAAAAACTGGGAGCAGGGTGGATTACAGGTATTACGACGATCCTAACGATCTGGTCGAAAGACTCAAGACTTTTGTACGAGTCAGCCCAAGCGGGTCACGACGGTCACAGGAACGAAATGATAGAAATTTTATCGGAATTGGAACAACGAAGAGTCATCACTTCCCGAGAAAAAAAGAACGCTTATCAGAATTTAGGTCTACGATAAAAAAATTTTGTATAATAAAAAAAAGAGAAATCGGCCAAGATGAAGTATTGCGTGAAATGTAAACGATCCATACCTAACCGGTCCGAACCTCCTACTATTATTACATCGAAAAATAACAGAAGCATGGAAGTCTACTTTTGCTAAGTGTGCGGAACAAGAAGAGCTTCCTTCATCAAGTCTGGGAAAGGGATCGTAAATAAAATCATAGACCATTTACCGGCAGAAATACATTTACCCGGGTATCAATATTGCGGACCAGGAACAAAATTAAATCAGAGATTAGCTAGAGGGGATCCTGGAATAAATAAACTGGATGAGGCGTGTAAAGAACACGACAGTGCCTACGCAAAAAGTTCAAATTTAAACGAACGGCATGTCGCCGATGAAATTCTTATATCTAAAGCTCGAAAAGTACGTAAGGATCCTTCAACCTCTTGGAGAGAAAAATTAGCCGCTGCGATCGTTAAAAAATCATGGGGACGAAGCTCAAGTTCGGAATGGGAAGAAAAAAAAAACGGAATGGATCAACTCGTAAATGAACTCCACAAACCGATGCGTAAACATTTTCCGAGGCGGAACGTGATTGTGCGGAGTCTGAATGATCTATGGCAAGCGGACTTGGTGGAAATGATACCTTACTCTAACGTTAATAAAGGATTTAACTACCTACTGACTTGCATTAACGTCATGTCCAAGTTTTCTTGGGCCATTCCCCTTAAATCAAAATCCGGTGTAGTCGTTACGGAAGCTTTTAAGAAGATTCTCGAAGGAACGACACCCCCTACAAATTTACAAGTCGATTTAGGTAGTGAATTCTACAATAAAGACTTCAAAGCACTCCTTAAGCATCATAACATCAACATGTACTCTACCCACTCTGAGAAGAAAGCGAGCGTTGTAGAACGTTTCAACAGAACGCTGAAAACTCAAATGTGGAAAAGATTCACTAAGCAGGGGTCATACCAGTGGATACACATTACCGATGAGCTAGTTTCGCGGTACAATGACACAGCACACTCAACAACTAAATTAAAACCGAGGGAAGTAACCAGACATCATGAATCGTTGCTGAGGATTAAGTCAAAACAACCGTTAACAAAGCCTAAATGTGCCTTAGGAAATAAAGTTAGAATTTCTAAAGTTAAGAAAATTTTTGATAAAGGGTATTTACAAAATTTTACTAACGAAGTTTTCACCATTCGCAAAGTGCAAAAAACCGAACCGGTTACTTATCTTTTAAAAGATGAGTCGGGTGAAGCGGTATTGGGTGGTTTCTACGAACAGGAAATTCAAAACACCCTAGTTCCAGAATTGTTTTTAGTAGAAAAAGTGATACACAGTAAGAAAGATAAAGATGGGAAAATGCTTTATTTCGTTAAATGGAAGGGTTACAACACCAAGTATAATAGTTGGACGGATAATATAAACAGTCTTAAATAAATAGAAGCGTATGTTAAGATACACTCGCTCTTTGAGCCCCTAATAAATTATTCTTTTCTTTTTGGAGTATCATTATTCATCATCGGGTAGAATGAGACCGTGTCGAATGATGTGGTGATTGATCATTCGTTCTATGTTTGGATGAAAATACTTTCTACATACGTGACAATACATCGGAGTAGGGCTGGTACTTTCCAGTTTTTTAGTTATCCGTTTAACCGGTTTTTTTTTCCGGTCGGTTACACGAAAACCGTTTTTCCGTTTTCAGCAAAAAATACGGCCAAAAAATGTCATCCCTGTGTAATATATTATTAAAAAACAAAGCTGAAAAAAAATATGATTTAGGCCTTGGTAAGGCAAGCACAATTATTGACTACATGTTGAATTTTGGGATTTAAACTAGAAGAAAGTTGACGTTGATAAATTTAAGTACTTTATCAAGAATTTTGACTTTATGTAGCTTTAAAATTTCTACAAGATGGCTTAGGCATATTTACAACGTAAGCCAAAAACAAAACAACAAAATTTAACACAACGTTTTCGTTAATGTTCCATTCATTTCAAACTATAAGCCAGAAAAATTACCATGTTTGCGTTTTCGGGTAGCAACGCATTTCATTTACGTGTTATGACGCCGCTTCCCTTCCGTTAGCGCTAGGTATAGACGAGTCCACTTCTCCATGACGCGGGGAGGGCAGATGCTGGCCAGCCTGTCTTAACTGCCTCGTTTACGCACTGGCGATCAGCAGTTTGTTTCAAAGAAGGTAAGCAGATTGGATGGGACAACAAGCCCACGCGGATTATTTGTAAATAAGTTTCCCTCTACCAACCCCGGTTTTCTACTTTCATTGATTTTGAGTGTTTGGATTAATAAGCCTAAATGATGACACTTTGGCTCGTTCACCGCGGGTTTTGAATGGTGCCCGCATCAAACGTTTTTCGGATATAGGTTTTATAATCCGTGTAACCGAATGTGGAACGGTTTCCGGTTAACCGTGTAACCGATCCCAGCCCTACATCGGAGTGATTTTAAACTTTCCAATGTAGTGTACTTTGCACATTTTTAAATGTGTTTGAACTTCTGCTTTCGATGTAAATTTTAGCAAACAATTTTTGCACACAAATGTAACTCCTTTTTCACATTGTTCCGCCGTGATTTTTAAAGAAGAATAGGGATTCAATTTCTTTATATACTTTCCAGGTGAGCAAAATAATTTGTCAATGGAATTAAGCGGATAAGTTTCATTAATCTTGACTTTACGAGCTCTTGTTTTTTGAGCGCGCGACTCTTTTTCATTCTAGCAGCTTGTTTCTCTAGTCTAACTTTCTTCCGATCTTCAGTTTCCCGTTCGAGACTAATTTTCATACTAAGAGTTTTTTTCTCTAATCTAGCTTTTTTCTCCTCCAGGCACATCGCACCCCGTCTTTCCTTTTCCAACATTCTCCGCCTAGCTTTTCTCTCATTCTCCCAAATGACAGGATCTACCAACTTTCTCCTACGATTCGCTAATAGGATGGCTCGCCGCGCCGCTTTCTCCCTCTCCTCAGCTTTTTTTGCATCGTTCAATTCGTCATTTTCTCTCATTCGATACGTTACGAGCAATTTCTCCTCCTCCTCCACTCGCTCAAAATATCTACCTCAGAATCGAAATCGTCTTCATATTCTTTCCAAGTGCCCGAATCGATGTGACCAATAGCTAACGTATCTGTACCGTTATTCAAGATAAAACGTTTATCGTCATACGCTGATACGAGGGACTTTGAAACCTTAACGGTGTTAACTTCGTGTCCCATGCTGGAAATATTTAACCAAACTCCCTTAACCGGGGATGTCAGTGTTTTTAAAACTGATTCGTAGTCCTCGAAGCTCAAGTGTTTTTTAACGAACGCTTTTTGAATCCCCTTAGCTTTTCTTAGTTTCTGTTTTGAGAGATTTTATTGCGTACATTTTCGATCGTAACTCTACGAATCCTAAGATAGGGACACCCTCCATCTCGTCCTTCATTTTACCTAGAACTAATTTGTTCACATCGGAGAAAAGTCGGTGATTGCGAGGATAATTACTCGTGTCGAAACGCTCTCGATCCCGAAGCATGTCCTCGTACACATCTTCCGTTTCGATCTGGTAGCACAGGCTGTCAGTATCTGTAAATAGGAGTCTGGCCCGATAACTGTACTTGGGTCGAATGTACTCGTAATGGAACGCGAACATGAACAATTTTGATAGTTCTAGGATGCTGAATCCGGAGTACGTGGGTAAGTCGCAGCAAACGCTTCGAGCTCGACGGTTAATCTGTACCAAGTTTTCGTTCAAGATCCTGAAAGAATCCGCGAGAGGTTGGGAGGTGTATTTTATGGCTCTCTTAACATCTGTGCACAATTTCACGGAGAGCCGATTCTGTTTATTTTCCAATGTCTTTCCAAAAACCGAATTATTTAGCAGTTTAAAGTAGTCCTTTTCAAACGGCGTGGTTGATTGTTGTCTTTTAGCAGTATTGAATTCTATATAGTTTTCCATCCAAGGTTTCTGGTTGAAAGCCAAGACCCTTCGAATATGACGAAGAACTAATCCGTGACGGAGGTAAAATTTCAAATTCCGGTATTGCAGAAAGTACTTCTTGTGCAGAAGATTTGGAGCGAGCTTAGAAGACAATCTGATCTCATGATCTATGTCTTTAGCCAGTTTTTTCGCGTAGGGGGAAACGAGATCCTTCCCAATCTCGATATTCTCGGGAGCTAACGGGTAATCGTTATGGGCATCGTGCAGTTCGCTGGGGTACTCTAGGTCTACTTCCAGTATGTACCGAACAGTGGCATCGTCTGGCACGGTATCTACGTCACTAGCTCTAATTTCTTCCTTCGTCAAGTACCGGAACTCGTCGTAGGGGAGAGGAGCGCTCATGGCAAAACCGTACAAGTTGTTCATGTCCAAGTATATGGTGTATAGGGAAGGTTCGTGAGGGTTGAAACCGGGTAGGTATTTATTATTAGCTTCGGAGAACCTCTTACATATAAATGAAACCCCACCACGGATGCCAGAAAATACTAGATTGTGTTTACTGACGTGAATGAACAGTTCCAATTTCGGTTCGTTCATTCTCAAGAGCGCTGCCCAACTGAAACCCGAGGTAGATATGTAGTAGCACGGATCCAATTTATTGTTTTGGAGACAGAGTTTACGAAAGTCTTCAAAAATGTCCGCAAGGAGAAAAACATCGGTCATCTGATAAATCTAGTGGTAGGAACCGAATTTTTTAACTCATTTTGAGCCACAGGTTAAGAGCTCTGACGTACTCTTTCCCCACCAACTCTTCTTCTTTCAACTGTGAAAAAAATGCTCCTCGAGATGGGAGTTGTAACTTATCAAAAACGGACATGTCGCCCGCGAATTTATACGGATAAACACCTTTCTGGGTCAGGAGATCTATAGCACTCTCTCTAGTCATTCCTTCGACTAACCACGCAGACTTTAACCCAGAGTCCAAATACGCCTCGAGAATCGGGAATCCGCTGCCTTTGCAGTTCGCGACCACAGTATCTAGGGAAACGTTCAAGAAATTCAAACTGTATATAAATCGAAGATTGACCCCGCTTTTTAACCCCGTGATCGTCATACTCTGAAACCGCTCGGCGTTCCGACTGATAACGTCGACTTTTCCCTCGAATATGTGCACTGCAGGAATTAGAAGATGCATGTCGTAGCCTTCCAAATTGTGTAAGACAACGGGTATGGTTCTTCGTTCTCGCGCGCTAAGATTACACTGTGAGTGAGCGGTTCCTGTAAATTTTCCACTAATATGGCAGTGATCCCTAACCTTAGCGTGAGGGTTGTTCTTCAAACAAAAAATGGGGAAGGCTTTTCCACAATATTGACATACGTTGGATGCGTCGAAACTAGCTCGCTCGTCTTGGGTGAGATTGAGGTATTGTACATTTTTCAGTAGATTACTGTAAGCTTGCGCCTCTTTTGCCATACATTTATAAAATAATATGACGGCGTATTCTCCGAAGTAGTATTCTGAATTAACAGTCTCCCCGTTTTGACCTATCACAACGTACCCGAAACTGCATGTTGCATGCTGATGAATTTTAGTAACCAAGCTCATCGAAGGACTAGGTTGAACGGCGTAGATGGGTTGAAGGAGACACTCAAAGTCAGCGTACATGATGCGAGGGAAGGGGTTTTGTCGGTTGAAATGCCGAAATTGGAGAAAATTTTCTCCAGGCATCTTAAATCGAAGCGCTTGGCAGGATTAATCTTGATGCATTCGTTTCGATGGGTGACGAGCATCCATTGTTTTCC
The DNA here is from genome assembly GCA_023313725.1 of Lithobius niger. Lineage (NCBI taxonomy): Eukaryota > Metazoa > Arthropoda > Chilopoda > Lithobiomorpha > Lithobiidae > Lithobius > Lithobius niger. The sequence goes on from JAHWFP010031414.1 coordinate 36,136, forward strand.
AAACGCTGCAAAACAGTTTCTACAATAGTACTTTGCGTGAGTACACGAACCTCGATAACATAAAAATGCCGCAACATTCGTTATGGCGCAGTAGTGGGTCTTGTCCTCAGAGGTTAACAAGAGAAGGTCGATGGGCTTTCCGTCGTGATTCTTAGAAACTCTGAGCGGATGCAATCCCTCTTTTTCGTTAAACCGATGACATTGACTGAAAGATCGTTAGCTTTTTCAAATTTACAGATTTCACCGAGTTTCGACGGGTAGGTCAGAGTGCTAACATCGAGTGATTCTTCAAACTCTTCGTCTTTACCATTTCATATTGTCGATGCCAAAGTGCCTTGCATTTGGGTCACAGAACAATCCTTTAAACAATCGGGCAGCCGATGTTTGAAGCACGCGCTTTCTTCGTTTTTGAACTGATGCCTGCGAGCGAAGATGGTTTCGTAGTTGCTGTTGTGTAGGAAACGTTCCCCTACAATAAATACAAGTGAAAATTGTTTGGGTTTCCATTCGAAAAAATTGTTTTTCCTTTTTGTTATGCCGGGGGTAAAAAGTTTCACAGTTTTATAACCTTACAACCCATGCTTACGCGGTCTTTTTGAATCCATTTAATTTTTGAAAATTATTTCGGTTTAACGCGAGTATTGGCCTTCAACCACCCCTTATAGTCAATCCAACTCCACCTATTTTTTTGAAAAGTATTAAAAATTATTTATCATTTTAAGAAAAGCAAAACCATCAAAATTATTTAGTATGTTAACATCCTTTAATTTTTGAAATTATTTCGGTTTAACGCGAATATTGGCCTCCAACCACCCCTTATAGCCAATCCAACTCCACCTATTTTTTGAAAAGTATTAAAAATTATTTAATATTTTAACCTACCTTCTGCTCTATTTAATTGTTAAAATACTATTTTTTTAATTTAAGTTTAATTTAGTTTGAGTTTTTTGTTACTATTTTAAGAATTTTATGGATGTTTTAGCTATAATATGCAAGTAGAGTATTTAAAAACATGATTGAAAAGATTTATTTAACACTGTAAAAGCACCACAGAAGCACAAATCTTCTTTGTAGGGATGGTGATTCTCTTGAAAAGATTTTTACACGATAGAAGCACTACAGAACACAATCACAGAACCACAAATCTTCGTCGTAGGGTCATTCTCTGGAAAACCATAGAAGCAACGTAGAGTACAAATCTACATAAGCTCAAAAAATGAACACGAAAAAGTTGTTGATCGCATAGAGGCATGACGTGACCTAATTACATTTCCATAATTTATTTAAACTCTCAAGACCTCAGAAATAAGCTCACCAAAAAATTGAATAAGTCACCATCTAACATGATAAACGATAGGATGTATTACGATGCAAGTAAACTCGCAGGACACTAAAATTTGTTAGGAGCCAGAGGTCGGAATATCACTGAGCATATTCGTCGAAAGAGCGGTAATAAAGCTGGAATTAAGTACCATAATTAAAGAAATGTGGATGCAGACCTATTTTCGTTAAATGTCAGATTGCTTAAGCGGGGAATCGAACCCATGTTCTTCGAAACCAAAGGCTGTATTCCTACCATTAATATATACTGACATGACCTATGACTTGTGTCAGTATGGATTCACGGCAAGCCTTTGGTTTCGAAGGCCATGGGTTCGATTCCCTACTCAGGCAGTCTAGCATTTAAGTCCAAAAGGCAATGGTATTAGGTTTGTCCTGATAACTACTAATTATGGTATATAATTTATTTAAAACCCTCATAAGCTCAACGCGAAATTCGACTTGTGCTACATAACTTCAAATACAAAGTGAGTATTACACGCCATAAAAACATCAGAGAACACGCAATCAGTCAAGTGGTTAATAAACTAACCATTTTGAGCATATCCGTCATACGGGAGAAAATAAAGCCGTAATTATGTATTGTAATTAGGACAATCTACCTCCCCCCCCCCCCCTAGAAAAATCACAGAAAAAAAATGTTATGTATTGTTCCGGACATAACATTGCACACAAATACATAAAAAGGTGATAAAATTATGACAATAGTTCATTTAGTCCTTCTGTTGTAGGGCCCAAAGCAGTCCAACAATCAGTTAAAGATCAACAATGATAAAATTAGAATTCTAAAAGATGTACTAAAGTGGATGCAAATTTGTTGCAGTTTGTTTGTATTTGAAAATCTACTTGAACTACAGTAATAGTAAACTAAACGTGATGGGGGTCAATATTTTTTCCATTAAAACTATAATGGAAAAATATAAACACAACAAAAACACACTAAAAAAACAGAACAAAACAACAAAAACACAACACAACAAAACACCAAACAAACAAACTGCAAACCAAACCACGAACCTTCTTAATTAAACTTTTACACGTCCTCATACACCGGGTTGCAACCTTACAGGCATTTCTAAACTATTGTGATAGTACCACTTAAACATACACCAATTTCCAGCACAACCCTCTACTTTTTATACATACCAAAAACTGAAAGTAAACAGTAGGACTAACCAGCACATTTTAAATGAATACCTGCGTATCGTTGACATTGGTAGGATTTTTTCTCGCTCAAACTGTGTTCAATATTTTTAAATGTCTTTGAGTGCAAGTCAAGTTACCACCGGGAGTAACTAATCACCCTGCATCCAAAATGTACGATCAATAAACAGGTCAAGAGAGACCCAATTCAGCAACAATAATATGATATTGGTTTCTTACCTTCAAGTCGGTGAAGATCTAACCAAATTCGAGTATTTGGTAAAGGCACTGGATCGAAAACACAGCACAGCACTCGGCACTAACTAAAACAAAAACGCGTATTTTTTCCGGAGCAAAATTCCCTAAAACCACGTTTCCCAACTGGTGAGGCGGGCCTTCCTTGAGAGGTGCGGAGCAACTGCAGGGGAGATACGAGCCGATCATGGTGCCATACTATAAGGGTGAATTTACACAACGAACCGCCTGTGCATTCTCGCAGCCAGAATTTAATCGCGATGGAAAGGTGTCGTTGCTGTGGTAACAACGCTACCTGGGATTAGCTAAATCCAACAACGTTTGAGCAAATGCTTACAGTCTTATAACCAGTGACAATAAAACAAAGAATCCCCCTGATAAAACAGTTTCCAAGTCACTTCTGAACTCACATTATTGACTGTTTTCGTTGCGAGGTGGCACAGCTAAAATAGTTACCATGTTGAAAATTCAAATGATTTCTAGCTTCTAGCTGTGAGAATGCATGGCGAGTTGTTGCATAAACACACCCTCAAGAGTGAAGATTTTTTTTTTAATTTTTAGCTAGGCCTATACATCACAAAAGAAAATTGTATGAGAAAGGTGAAATGTTCATTTTTAAATATCTACAGATTTTTTGTGCAATTTACAGTAATTTTAACCAAATTTCTAAGACATTTATGTTCTCGTGGCATCACAGCCTGCACATAGATAAAGAAATTGCACAGCTTTTTTGGGTGTGGGGGGGCACCATAGCGTTGTAACCCAATGGAGAGGAATACTGTAGAAAAGGTTGGGAACCACTGCACTAAAACTGCGTTATTACCTCCTTAATTTGGTAGAAAAGACAAGGTCAAAACAACGATTTTCACACTTTATAACATGTGTACACAAGCTACAGTTTCAAGCTTATGTGTGTTGAACCTAAAAAAAATACCTTTGATTCTCGTAACTCAACCCTATTTTTTTAGGTATTAGAATGATGCTAGAATCACTTTTCTCTAGAATCACTTAACAGCAAGTTTTGAAGTATGTATAATTTCCTACCTTCAAGCCGTTGAAGATCTAACCAAATCCGAGTATTTGACGAAGTCACTGGATCGAAGCACACAACACTCACGATTATCACCAAACGTGGTAATTAAAAAAAAAAACACGTATTTTTTTCCCGGTCCATGATTCTGAATAACACATCAGCTGTCTTCATTAGCTCCTTAATTTGCCAAAAAAAGACAGGGTCAAAACAACGATTTTCACACTTCATAACATTTGTACACAAGCTGTAGTTTGTGTGTTGGATCTAAAAAAAAAACCTTGATTCCCGTAACTCAACCCTATTTTTTAGACGATTTCTCACCTTCAAGCCGTTGAAGATCTAACCAAATTTGAGTACTTGGCAAAGTCACTGGATCGAAAACGCTGCACAGCACAGCACACAACACTCACTATTATCACCAAACGTGGTAGTTAAAAAAAAAAATACGTATTTTTTTTCCGGTCCATGATTCTGAATAACACATCAACTGTCTTCATTAGCTCCTTAATTTGCCAAAAAAAAGACAGGGTAAAAACAACGATTTTCACACTTTTTAACATTTGCACACGAGCTGCAGTTTCAAGCTCATGTGTGTTGGGCCTTAAAAAAATATCCTTTGATTTTCGTAAACAACAGCTCAAAATTAATCTGATGCAGTTTCCGACTTCCAACAATTAGTCCGAGTGTACAACCATCCGTGTCTTCAATGCAATGAATAATGATGGTTTTTTTTCAGGAAAACACGTTACCTTTATACTAAATTAACGAGTGTCTACGCATGCGTGACGGAAGTTGCACGCACATCTGGCATGATGCAACTTTGTGCAATGATAGTCTAGAATATTCTGTATGCAGACAGATTCATATAGGGTACTTTACCTCTGGATGCGACAGGCTGGATGCAGTAGGGGCATGCCCGTGGACGAGTTGGATGCTGGAGTCGTAGCGATCCTGGTGGCAGGTGCTGAGGTTAGCAAGTTATGATGTCAGCAAATTATGACGTCAGCGAGTTATTTCGCTTACTTGTTTCATAAATGCTTAGGTTAGGTTAGGTTAGAATTGGATACTGTTTAGGTTGTATATGATAAGCGCGCCCCCTCGGACGGTGTTTCATACTGGAAGCCTCGCGCGTCCACACGTTGTTTCATGCTGGAACCTCGCACGTCCAGCCGAACGCGTCCACAGGTAAAGTACCCTGACTCGACAGATTGCACCAATGTCTGTTTCCATAACCAGTCAACCGATGATAAGGATCAGTTTCACCAGCTGTGCACCTTGCATCTACCATAGCTTCCTGGTTTAAAACGTTAAAAAATTAATTGGCATTTACACCAAATTATTAAAGTTTAACGAAAATGGCTTCATACCATTTAACCATTTATTTTTTAAACAACCGATTTACGATTAAAAGCGCTTTTCCATCAAAATGAATGTTAAGAGTTAATCAGTTAAAGGGAGGGTACCGCCGCTTCACTCACGCGAAATCGCGTAACAATATAGGCCCACGAGCCGAACGTGCGGATTGATACCGATGTCGTAATATCCGCCGGCTGGAAGACGCGTGACGTCAAGCGTGAATCAACGTGCTCGCGCCAAGGCTAAGTGAGGTAGTAGCAGCTAACGCAGCTTCAATCCCAGTTTGCCTTGTCTCGCGCATTGATAGTGAAAACGTAAACAAACCGATACGGTAGAAATCCCCCACGTTGCAACGCTAATAATATTGCAAAAAAACCATTCCAGTTTCTATGGTGTTTTTCTCGCGTGTTTCTGTTGAGATACTTCCAGTATATTTTTGTGTAAAGTTACTAAGAACATGCTAAGCAGGTTGGTAAGCTTTTTTTTTTTGAGGAGCTAGGTATATCAAACTCGTTTGCGTAAAAAAAAATTACTGCACTGTCATCATGAAATCCCTGTTGTGTAATTACCTCATTTTATCCGTTCCTGCTCCCCTCCCCCTCACCGCCCCAACCAAAGAAATCCTCCCTACTCCCCCCCCCCCCCAAAAAAAAACACGTGTGGTATGACAACAAAAATTGACACTTTTGGAAATGAGTGGGAGCGGGCGTGAAAAGTAAATAAGCAACGAGGAAGGGTTTTTGTTGTGTGTAGGGGTGTGTGTTTGTGGGGTGGGGTGGGGGGGGGGGAATAGGGTCGTCGTCGCCATATCGACTAAAGTTCAAATATTAAACAAATTTTCCTAAGGGATATAACAGTAGAACTGATGACTGCCCTAGTTTTATCCTACATGTAAATAAGAGTTGCTACTCGTTTGAATTCAGAAAACATAATGACAGTGTCATCACAAAGTTCATGTGTGCCGTTACCTTTCCCACCCCCAACCCAACTGGAAGGTCTTTCTTCATTCCACGCCATACATAAGTTAGGGTATGACAACTGTATAAATGAAACTTTTAGAAGTGGGGTGG